>JNEM01015829.1:0-32469 GCA_000697335.1 Conidiobolus incongruus B7586
TTTAATCTTCATAAATAAATTAATTAATGATCAATTATTTTATTATATTATTTCTATTTAATATTCTTATTCTAAAATCAACTAACTTATTCTTTTTTACCATAATTTTAGAATAAATAAAATTAAAACTTTATAAGATATTTTATATAAAAAATAAAAAAAACTAATATATTTGATTTATTTACCAGATTATAATATATATGATAATAAATATAATATATAATTAAAAATGAAAGGCAATAATTTGGTTTATTACTTAAAGAACTCTGATTATAATATTGATTGAAAAAATTATATTAAAGATAATTTATTATATAAATTTGTTGAATTTATCAATTTTTACTTTTAAGCCATTTTTATCAACAAAAATCCTCAATAGAAATTAATAAAAAATATCATAGGTAAACTAATAAATATATTTATTTATTTTTATTTCAAAAGCTTATAATATCCATATTTTATAATAATACTCACAAAATTACTAAATTATAATAAGTATAAAATATTTACTTATTATAAACCCTATTTAAAATATGTTATTTTCATTTAATTTATTGAATAACATTAATTTCCCATAATTTTATAATAAACTATTATTTAAACTGGTGATTCATTATTTATTCTTTTAAAATTTAATTTTTCTAATAACTATAGATAATAAAAATATATTTGCAAAAAATAAAACTTTTGAAAATAAATGCAATTAGTATATTAAGTATTAAATTCGATTTCTTAATAAAAACAACCTTTCTTTAAATATTAAAAGTTTATCAAAAATATAATAAAAAATATATTCAAACTGTTTATTTATTTTATGAATTATATATAACCTAATTTTTAAAATTATATAATCATTCAACTTCTAAAATAATAATTTAAATAGTTAAAGATAAATCAAATCCATTTTGCAAGTGTTATATAATATAAGGAATATTTATTTGATATTAAGTTTCAATTATCAAGATAAGTCTTTTTTAATCATTATATTCTAATATCAAAAAGTATCAATAATTTAATTGGTTAATTTCAATAAAACTGAAAAATCCAGATTTTGATCAAATTTAATAAAATATTGGTTATAATATTTAATTTATCTTAAAAAGTTTTGAGTATATAATCTGAATTGAAATATACCTCCAATATTAAATATTAATAAAAATTAATTATTGAATATTTGAATTTGATATAATTTAACCAATTTTGAATCTTAATCGATTGACTCATATTTATATAAATCGATTAAGGGTCTTTATATCATGATTTCTTTTTTCAAAGTACTTCACATTTCAAAATAATAGTGAATAAATATCCAGATTCAAGGTTGAGTATATTTTTTATCCATGTTTCACTTTGAAGAACTTATAATTCTCTACTCAATTTAAAGCTTTAGATTTTAAATATTACATAATAATAATGCTTGAAGGATTAGTTAAATTGGGCTAGGGTTTGGGATTAATACTAATTGATTTAATAAATTATTTTGTTGAATAAAACATTTATTAGGATTTTCTTAATACCGGTAGCTTCATAAAAAATTAAATTCTTTTATAGAATTCGAGTATAAATTTACAAAATATATACAGATATATATTAATATATCCCAATCCTTGATATGGTTTATGATAATAGATAATTTAAATTAATAATTGGATGTTAAATACTATTTATAATTTTTATTTATTTTTAAGATTATAGAATATTTAAATGATATAGTTTAAATTTATTGATAATAATTATTCTCAAAGAAAATTACTCAAATTGCACGAGTAAATGCATGAACTAAACTTATTTTTATCAACTTAGTAATATATTTGTATGATAGTCTAGTATAAGAATTAATTTAACCAAATAATTTTGAAAAATCGCCAAAATTATTTAAAAAAGCTCATTTTAACAACTATTTTCACTTTTACACAGCTTAATTTATAACATAATATTACTAGCTGATTATAGCTCTCTGAAGATAACTATAATGAATATTTATATAAATAATCTATTATTTATATTCATTATTATAACCTCCAATCAAGCCAATTAAAGTTTTGAGCTTGATAATTAGCCCAGAAATGGTTTAAATTGGTTTTGAAAATATTCTAAACTTTTGTATAAAATTATAACGATTCCTTATTATCACCAAATAAGAAAATAGTCCTGAAATAATATTTCACTTTCCAATCAAATATAAAAATCTTTTTATTGATATTTTTAATTCTTTAAAAATTATTTCAAATAATTATTTATATTTTGAATATTCAAAATAATATTAAATTCTTATGATTGCTTTATTATAATGTTATATAATATTTATTAATGATAAAAATACCATATTTTAATTTTTAAATATGATAGTTTATAAATCAATCAAAATTTATCAAATTTAGATTTAAAATCTTTTTATACTGTGAGTTTTTATTAGATATTATTTTATATAAAATTAACATTAAAATAATTTTTAAATGTTATATTTGTTCAGAGATATAAATCAAATACTTTAAAAATTATTTCAGATTCAATATATACAGATATTGTGAATTTTATTTTATATTTCGAAAAAATTCTGATAATTTTATTAAAAATCATTTTAATTATATAAAATTATTCAAAAAGTATTATTTTAGTATATAATTAATATATAACTATTATAAAACTCTATTGTTTATAGTTCTATTGGTTTCAGAATGGTTTGAAATGATGTTGGACTTAGCATCATTGGAACTTATTTTTAAACAAGTAAAAATTATAAAAATAAAAATATGCTGATTTTACATACCAATTGTAAACTCAGAGAGATTTCCTTTATTTCTACAAAAAAATAAATATATATATATTATAGGAAATTCAATTAAAATATTAGTTACATTTATTAAAGCATTATTTATTAATCTGAGCATACCTAATTTTATGACCCATATACAACAATGATTATTATCAAAATGATAAAATATTCAAACAAAATAATAATAGTTGTTGACTTTTTAAGTCCTGGTTGGAGGGGATTATGCATATTATTAATCTCTGAGTTACCTTGATTATCTAATTTTCATAGTCAAAATAAAGTTAGATTTTATTAAGATAAATTAATTAGATAAAATTCTTAGAATTAGTAACCAAAGTATATTCTTTTTTGATCAAAATAATAAACAAATTCAAAATATCTTTTTAGAGAAATATGAATTCTCTCATTATATTAACATCAAATTCTTACAATCCCAAATAATACTTAATAAGCAAATGCTTAATAATAAAATAATAAAATACTGATCAACTAAGTTCTTCGCAAATAACATGACAATGGTTATTTAATTATGAGTAAATTATGATATTTATTTATCCATATTTGGTAATACCCTTGATGTTAATATTGATTTAATTTGATAATTGAAACTAAATTATTAGATTTGTATTATCAATTAATTTAATATAAAAATTTTTAATTTAAAGGATAAGTTAAATATTAATATATATTTCTTGATAGTGATAAGTGATATTTTATAAAATACAATTTATCTATATATTTTTAATTTTAAAATTTATTTCAAATAAATATCAAAAAAAACAGTTTCAAATCAGCCATTCAATTTCATCTATGAAAAAATTAATATTTTAATTTTATTCTCAAATTTTTAAATGAAATATAATTATTTTATATTTATATTTTTATTCATAATATATCAAAGGAATGTTTAACAGCTATTTGAAAAAAGAGAATATAGATTTGACAGATTTAGGAAGTAGTTGTTCTTTAGCTTGTTCGAGTGCTTCATCCATTCCAGCTTTAATTAATTGAGCTTGAATCTTTTTCAAGTCAATTTGTTTACAGTCTTGTTTCACATTTGCCCAATTAGTATTAGTAGCGAAATCGATTAATGAAAGCCCAAGCCCAGAGTTTTTAACTTCTTCGAGGTCTGCATAATAATCTTCAGTGACATCTTCAGGAAGATCTAAGAGTTCAAGGGATGAAAGTAGAGCAGTATTCTTCAACGAGTTGGTTAATGTCCAATCATCCAAAATATGAATCAAATCCGTCTTTGCAATGATTTTCATCACTAAGCTATCTGGTTCTGGCAGGTATGATTCAATTATTTCTGCTGATCTTTCTTTGCTAAAAGGCTTAGGATGATCAGGTTTTAACAGCTCTTTAAGAATTTCAATATTATCATCGGGATACTCTTTGTGTTCATCCTGGGTATCAACAAAGTATGAGTGAATTTTTCCAACGGTGTTGGAAACCATGCCTTTCTTCATACATCGTTCATAGGAATCATATGCAGAGACTATTGCCTTCAAATAATTTCGTTTATTCCATGAGTAGGCAAATGGCTGTACTGCATGTGATAGACAAAGAGAATCCAGATTGACATAAGGATGGACTGAATCACTCACCAATTTCCAATGGGAATCAATGGTTCCTTTAACATTATCTAGTATACTTTCGTCTTTATTAGCTGACTCTTGAATCGATTGATTTAAAGTTTCTACTTGGTTTGACATTGATTTAACAGCAGAACCTAAAAGCGGTACTTCACCAAATGTTTCTCCCACATTTTGAGCTATAGAGGCCATTGGGCTCGTTACATAACTCAATACATTAAAAAAACCGGGATTCGTAGGATTTCCTGGGCTGGAAGGTAATCCAGGAGCTGCAGGAACCATAGGATAAGATGGTGAATTCGGCAATATTGGTTCAGATGGGTTGGAAGGTGCATTAGGCGCGACTGGTTGTACTGGCTTCAAAGGAGGTATTGGTATCGATGGTTTATTGGGCATATTCGGATATTGTGGAAATCCAGCATTCCCTGGAGGTGCTGGATGATGACCTGCAATTGATCCAATTAAACAAACAATTATAAAGTAGTATTTACTATCGGTAATCATATTAAGCAATCGATATTCAATAATAAATTAATCAAAAATTGATATAAGCTGATTGAAAAAAATTATTATTTTGAATATCGATTACTTGTATATAAACTAACAAAAACTTTTGATTGTTACTATTTGAATCAAATTATGGCTCAGTATCAAAATAGTAAAATTTCAAGGTGTTGATCTTTACAAATTTGTTTCAAATAAAAATAAATTGAAACTCAATATTCAAATTTATATTTACAATTGATATTTTTTTTCAATCATATTTAAATTTTGAAAAATTCTATTTTTTCATTATTATAAATATTTTTAGGTATATAATATTATAATACTATACCCACATAAATATCTTTCATTCGATCTAGTTTATAATATTAGGGAAATCCAGATATAAATAAATATTTAATATATTCAAATAATTTTTCTTTTTTATTAATATCACAATTATTAACTATATAGATTAATAATGATTTTTTTCAATATAAAATTTTAATTTTTTTAATTAGATATTAATTATTTCCAAAATTTGGAATTAAAAATTTCTAGGTGCTTTTTTTAAAATTTATGGAACAAGAAAAAGTGTGTAACATTATCTCATTAGAATTTATTAACACATTCATTTTATTTTTTTAAAATTAACTTAAGATAATAAGATTTTGATATTGAAAGAAAAAAATATTTTAAAAATTTTAAAATTCATAAAATTTTGAAAAAATATTAAATTCAATATAATATAAATTTGAAAAAAAATATAAAAGATATTTTATTTAAATATTTTAGTATTATAAATCAACAATCTAACACATTTTATTATTATTTCAAATCCAATTTAATAATAAAGTAACTTTGTTTATGTATTTTTTATCAAAATTCTAATTACTATAGTTCCAATTTTATGAAAAAAATTTTAAACAATTTTGAAACAAAAAGACTATTAGAAGAATTTCAAATTTGATAACCCATTGGATATTTTAATTTTAATAATCAAAAGATGCAGATTATTTGTTATATCCACACATTTATTAATTTATATTCAACTATATTTTTATTGATGGAATGGTAATGTTGATGGAGCGTTAGATATTATTAAAACCAAGAAGTGAATGATAATATCGATTTAACAGATTTGGGAACGAGTTTAACTGAGGCCTGTTCGAGAGCCGCGTCAGTTGCAGCTTTTACAAGCTGCGACTGTAGCTTGGACAAGTCGAGATCTTTGAAATCTTGGATGACTTGGTCCCAGTTGGTCTTGGTAGCGAACTCCAGTAGAGACACGCCTAATCCAGAGTCTTTGAGCTCTTCGAAGTCGGCTTCGTAGTCTTCCATGTAGTTTTCCGGTAGTTCGAACTCCATAATGGAGGATATGAGTGGGGTGGTCTTTAGCGCGGTGATGAGTGTTCCATGCTCCAACAAATTGCCTAAATCTGTCTTACTAATTACCTTCCAAATGAAGTTATCTTCGTCAGGGTAGTAGGATTCTACTATTTCCTGAGATTTTTCCTTGCTGAAAGGTTTGGGATGCTCGGATGCAAGCAACATTTCCAAAGCTTCGATATTGTCGTCTGGAATTTCCTGGATTCCTTTTCTCTTCGCACCCAGGTAGTGGCCGAGATTTCCAACTGTATTGGTCAGCAAACTCTCCTTTTTGCATAGGTTAAACTCATCTTTAGCAGACAGAACTGCTTTAACATAGTTGCCTCGCCTGTAGTTTACGATCAATGGGGTGATTGCCTTCGAGCCACAGAGCGAATCCAGGTCCACGGGAAGTTGAGTGGTGTTTGTAACCGTTTTCACTGCTGAATCCAGAGTACCTGTAACAGTTTTCAACAAATCCACTACAGTTTCCGTAGTAGTACCGTTGTTAATGGATTCATTTAGGTTGTCCACACCGTCAGTAATTGCCCTCACCGTTGAACCTAGTACAGGAACATAATCGGCAGCCTCTCCTAACTTATGGGTCACAGCGGATAATGGAGATGTTAGATAGCCCAATGGCCTCAGTAAACCAGGTTCCATTGGATTGTTTGGATTGGCAGGACTTTGAGGAGACATTGGATTCATAGGATTAGAAGGTGAATTCGGCAATATTGGTTCAGATGGGTTGGAAGGTGCATTAGGCGCGACTGGTTGTATTGGCTTCAAAGGAGGTATTGGTATCGATGGCTTATTGGGCATATTCGGATACTGTGGAAATCCAGCATTCTCTGGAGGTGCTGGAAAATGACCTGCAATAGATCCTATTATACTTAGTATTATAAACTTACTTTGAATATTAAAAATCATATTAAATATTAAATAATTCGAAAATATTCAAATTCATAGAATAAAATTAATTATAGATTTAATAGCTGGTATATAAATGACTGAGTATGTAGTTGCGTCAAACTGAATCCAATAATGGCTTAGTCAAGTAGTAAAATTTCGAGGCGTTCACATTTTACTGAACTTTTGAATTTTATTAAATTCTTGCTGGCTGATTTTATTGAATTATATATCATATTAATTTAATTTGTTGAATTGAGTTTTAATAACTATTTTATTATACCTCAAAAATTTAATTATTATAAGGTGAATCAAAGTTTAAGTTGTGGTAAATCTAACCAGAACCAAATTTGAATTAGACTCTAAATCAATTTTAATGAGAGTACTATCAAGGTATTGATGGAGAATAATCCTGTCAATTACTCAAGAAACTCCGATTACCGCAGGATTCGAGAAGTCACATTGGAGATATCACATCCCATGAACTAGTTGATCCTATTACTTTCTGCCCGTAAGTCATTCATGTCCACAAAAATCAACAATGGAACCTAATATAAGATTATCATAAGCAAACTAATAAACATATCTTCTATCTTCATTTTCAAAAGTATACAGTCTCTAAGTTTTTCTCGTAACCCTCACAAAAGTGTTGAGTCGTGACGAGCGTGAGATATTTACTTTATTCGGAGAACCTGATTCATAGCAAATCATTTTCACCTACTTTGGTGAACCCCAATAATTTCCCTTAATTACGTGGTAATTTATCGTTTACCACTGGCGATTCCCCGTTTAAGCTCGTAAAACCCATTGTTGTCAGCGTTAACCCCCGACAGTATTATCATATAATATACTTATATTTAAATACTTGAGAAATAGCAAAAATTGTATTTAGGTTCATAGAAATAATAGAAAATAATATATACTATAGCTTTTCGGCATTATAGCAATAAGACAAGTTAGGTGCAAATCAATTTTCAAGTATTAATTATATCTATAGAGCAATTTTTTACGTTCTCTTGATTGTCTTAAGGATACTAAAATATTTTTCATTTTTCTGATAGTTTTAGTTAAATTGCCATCATAGCTAATTAAAAAATTAATTTAGTAAGTTGATTGGATTGGGATGATATCATGCAAATCTTTTTGTGAAACATATTTTTATCATATAAAAATAAGATCGAAAGAAGTAATGATTTGATCATAAAAATATTGTTAATAATTTTTTTGATATTACCAAGGATTTCAAATATTATTTGAACTAAGATGATCTATTTGTACAATATTCTAATTAATTTATTTTTGATAGTTATCATAATTATACCGAGTGTCCAATATTTAATAAAATATTATAATAATAAGATTATTTAACATCTATAAGAAACTTTTTAATTTTATCATCAAATTGTTCAGGACGCTATAAATTAAATGAATACTAAATTTATCCTTACCTTTGAAAAAAATGAAGGATTGGAATAGAAATAATGGTAATATAATAATAATATTAATTTTCTTAATAGATTTTATAACTATTAAATAATTTAATTAATTTATCGATTAAACACAAAAAAGAGAGATGATCACAATGATCATATTGATTATAATATATAATGGGTTTATTATACATTGAGTTAATAATAAATAAAAATATTAACAACTATATTACACTAATTTAATTATAAATGGCTATATAATTCAAAGATGATATTTTAATTTGAATTGAAAGATTTGAATTTTGAATACTATTTTAAATTGTTTTATATATTGGTCAACTTATCAATCTGATGAAATCTACAATAATAATTGTTTTCTGAACAAAATTAACTGAATGTTTAAATCATTATCCATCTAAACACTATCTCACAAAACCCTAAAAATTGCAAATATTGACAACTTTCCATCAATGTTAGATATGTTAGATATGTTACACATTTTATACTCAGATGACACATTTGACAGTTTAATCAAATATATAGATCTTTAAGACGATGATGAATTATTCACAAATTAGTCGCACCCCATTTGGACAAATTCTCAAAATACTGAAGGAGGACTAAGCCACAAAATTCAGATTTGATATAATAAAACGAATAATGTAAAGTAATAGTCTTTTATTTAAATTATTATGAAATCAACAATCAATAAATTAATATTAATATTGCTGTATACTCTGTGTATATTGGGTTTACCTACCTCAGACAGTATTGAGAATAATGATTCAATAGCTTTGAAAGTAATTGAGCAATTACTTGAATTTCCTCAAGATTTTTCGACAGATTGGATATATAACTTGTTACCCTATGGTCTAGGTCCTTAATAACTATTAAACTCCATATTATATATATATATATATATATCTTTATACTTGAATATCTTAATAAATAGGTTTTTTCTAATAAATTTTAGTTGAGATAGTAAAGATTATGGAAAAGATTTGAATCTATAACCCTATCAAAATATCTCGAATTCAATGTTTAGATATATTTTTTTTTATTTCTATATAATTTATTAACCAGAATACCAACTATACCATTTTGAATCTATAGTAAGTTATACACAGCTCTAAATATCAAACAAATATTAATATATTCAATATCACTAATTATTTAAAATTTGGACAATCAAATTAAACAGTAAAAAATATTATTATTAATTCTTTCAAATTAATGTTTAAAGAAAAATATGAAAAAATAATAGGTCATATATTTAAAACTACTTCTTTTAAATTATCTATGTTCATTATATTTGTTTAGAACAATATAATCTTTTTTTTACAAAATATTTAATGAAAATATAATTTTTTTATATATTTATAAATTAATGACTATAGTTTATATTAATCCTCTGTGTTGTAAATAATGAGAGTTTTTTATAATCGAAAAAATAAATTATAATATACATCATATAAAAATAAATATATAATTCAAAATTAATATTATTTTCTTAATGTTAATAATTTTTGATATACTTTTGGTAAACTTCTAATACTTAAAAAACAATTCTTTTTATTAATCATTGAAATTTGATATTTCATAAATTAATTAAATTTTTCTATAGAAATTTTCTTTTTTATAAGCTGATTTCCTAATTTTCTAAACCAATTATAATTACATAAGTTATAATCTAAAAAATATACTTGATATAATGATTTTTCCCATTATTTTTAGTTAAAAAGTCTTTTAAAACTATATATTTTATAAATATTATGCAAAATAATAGGTTTTCTTAAATTATATTTTAAATACCAATTAAAATGGTTTTATTTAAAAATACAATATAATATATTAAACCAATTTATTTTCTTTTAAAAACTAAATAAAAATAATATATACTAGTTTAATCTTTTATTATAATTAATATTAACTTATAAATAAAATATGTATTTATTGGAATTTTGAAAAGATTTGATTTAGTTTAATATATTATTATGATTTATATATTAAAAATTAAGATTATACAAAAAGATTTAGGATTTAATAATTATAATGTTTTATTATAAAAGCTCTAGTTTTTGGTATATTTTATAAGGTTTTATTTAGTAATTGCTATTCTAGATTTTTTTTAAACTTTAGTTAAATTATATAATATTTATTATAAATATTTATTAATTTAAATTTTAATATATATATATATGTTATTTGTATAACTAATATTATAGTGTTTTGATAATCCTTTAATTAAAATAAAAAGGTATTTTTTAATATATGTTTTAACCTAATTAATAATTGAAAAAAATATATTTAGAATTATTATCCTGGATTTTAATAAGGTTTAAATAATATTTTTGCAAATTTCAATTAATTTACATAATAATAAATAATTGATTTAAATAATATTTTATTACCAAAAGTTATTTTTATATTATAGATAATTTTAGAGAATTTATTATTAAATTTCACTAATACTAAAATAAAAAAATTATGATGATTGTTATTTGGCTTAAGAATAATAAATTTTGCAAAGTTTATTTTATTATCAAAAAAATTATCATAAATATAAATATAAAATAAAAGCTTTATATTTTCTTATTTACTTTATATATATTTTAATATTTTAATCTTATAAAATGCTTAAAAAATCAGAAATAAAAAGTTTTTTGTTTTTTAATATAGGACTAAATGATTCAAAAATTTATTATTAAAATAATAAATAAATTTGAAAATATTTTGATTTTTTTATATTATTCAATATAATCTAATCTTTTAATTATTAAAATTAGACTTATTTATTAAAACTATGAATGAAAATGAATGACTAATATATAATAATAGAGTATATTATTTTTAGATAATGGAATATTAATATCCAGGTATTTTATTTTATATTCTGTTTAAATTAAATTATACACTATATATTTATAATTATTTTTCATAATAATTACCCTGTAGTTTTAATTTATTATAATAATATTTTAATTAATTATCTCAATTTTTAAATTTATATTTAAACTTAATATGATAAAATAAAATCCATTATTAATTATTATTTCAATAATGTACTTATATCGCTATAATAATGCTTAAGAGATTAATATCAGTTTTAATGAATACTAGCATTATAATATAAATATAATTTTTGTAATCCTTAAATAGAATGGCTAAATATTTTATAAGTGCCGTAATATTTGAAAATCTAATATTTATAATCAAAAATAACATGAAATTGATATTAATAATCTATTTCGACTATATTTATTATTAATTTTTAAAAATGAAAAAAATCATTTATGAAATATTCCAAAAGTTTTAGTATTATCAAAATTTTTAACGTAAATAAAAAATATTATTTAATAATTTATTGAAAAAATTAATTAAAAAATAAAATAAAATTTTTATAATAAGATATTATCTTTTCGATAACAAATAATCATTAATTATTTGATACTTAATAATATCCTTCTTATATATTATATATATATATATATATAATACAGACATATGTAAATATTTTTAAAATTTCAAATTTTAAATTTAAAATATGGATTATATAATTATATTAAAAAAATCCACTATTAATTATTCACATTTTACTACAAATTATTATTAATAGAAAAAGATATTTAATATATATTTTTTACATAAATTTTTTGATTAACTTAAAGTTATATTATATAATATAATTGATATATTTTATCCTAGCTTATTGTAACTTAATTTTTTATTATAGTTCAATTGTCACAAATTTTCAATATTTAATTAAATCTTAGATTTTAGTCAAACAATAATATATATATATACTCAATCTTATTCAAGGAAATATATAAACCAAAATATCTTTTTTTAAGAATAGTCAATTGTTAAATTATCATTTTAATATTGAAATAAAGGATAAATATATAATATAATTTATAAAATTAAATTATAAAATTGGACTATATATATTTTACCAAAGATCATTACATTTGAAGATTATGTTCTTTTTGGTAAATTGATATAATATTTGATCTTATATTTTATTATATCCTTTACTTCATTTATTGGAAGAGATTTAAGTTTAAGTATTAATTATAAATTATATTTAATATATAAAATTATTTTTATTATTTTTATTTAATATTTATTTAATAATATTGGTGGATATAATTCTTAGCTGACAATATTAAGTATATTTAATATTTTTTATAGTTTTGACATCAATATTCAGAATTTTAAATTAAATAAAATAAAATAAATATAAACTTAGATGATATTATTTAAATAATACATATATAATTTTCAATTAAAATTCATATAATTTTATATTTTTATATACTATTTTATAAAAGTAAGTTATAAAACTAAAAACAATTATATCTTTACTAATAACTTAATTAATATCAAATAAAATAAACTTAAATTAAATAATTAAAATCTATTATATTTATTAATAATATATATCATTAAATGATGATATTTAGCTATTAATTGGCTAAAATATAAACCTTTAAATTTTACCTAAGGTGAGTTATAAATTTATAGGTTTTTAGTGATAAAAAAAAATTAAAACCTAATGTATTTATCTTTAGCTTTTCTAACTTTTTTAAGTTTATAAGGTATATAATCAACTAACTTTTTATATTAAGAAAGGTTAATCTTATTCTATATTTCTTAAATATATTTTTAAAGTTAATTTAAATTTTTTATTAGGGGAAATATTTTAATAGCTTTTTTTAACTGATTCTAAAGATATTTAATTAGGTTAAGGTTAAAAAATTAAAAAAGCTACTTTATAACTATTATCTTATTATTTTTAAGTTATTTGGTAATAAAAGTTATAATATAGCAAAAGGTATTATCTTACTAGAAAATAATATCAGATTTATTTAACCTATATTATTCAATAATTTTTTTCAATTTATTATTTAGAATATTTTACTATATTTCAATATTAATTCCCTTATTAATTTTACAAAGATATCTTATACCTAAAGATAATATATATCCTTAAATAATAACTAACCTACTATTATACTTTTGGGTAAAATTAACATAATAGTTACAAAATAGTTTTATATTTTTTTTAAAGTTTCTAACTTTTTTATTAAATGTACTAAAGTATATTTTTGTTTCATTAAATTAAATAACTTTATTCTAATTAGTTTTAGTTTTAATTTAATATTAATAGTAATATTTAAACTCCCACTTAATTTTTTAATGGGATTTTTTTAATTAAAGGTGTTTTTTCTTAAGGTGTAAATGGTATCTATGTTAACATAAAACATATATAATAATATTAGTGTTAACTAATATTCCTATATAATTTTTTAATTCCTGTTATATTTCTATAGCAATACTATATTTACCTATATTAATTAACCTATAGATATACTTTTTATTATATTTATCTATAATTTTAACATGCTTAAGTTTAAGTTTAAATGTATTTTTATTGCTATTTTTAATAATTTTAACTATAATAAACTAGCTAACAATAATAATTCTAGCAATATCATAAGTTAATTTATTTTTTTATAAAGTTAATTAATATATAAAAGAATTTTTTTAAAGAGGGATTTAGGTATAATAATATTAATAAAAAAAATTTAATATATCTGTAAAATATTATATAAAATAATAATAAAGAGAGAAAAAAGATATGGTTATATATTGTTAAATATATCCCTTTATCTCAAAAATCTGTAAATTTATAACTCATTTTAATTAAATATTAAGGGTTAATATTTTTGCTAATAGTTTACTAAATATATTTAAATATATTTATTTTTTATCAGATAATATACTTTATTTATATATTATAGTTTTAAATAATCTAATATATATAATTGTTTTAGTTATTAATTAAAATATATATATTTGATTTTATAATTTACTTTTGCAAGTTAGTATATTCATACCTATTATTTTATTAAATTATAT
Source organism: Conidiobolus incongruus B7586 (assembly GCA_000697335.1). NCBI lineage: Eukaryota > Fungi > Entomophthoromycota > Entomophthoromycetes > Entomophthorales > Conidiobolaceae > Conidiobolus > Conidiobolus incongruus. The sequence goes on from JNEM01015829.1 coordinate 14,484, forward strand.
TTTAAAATTTTTTATTTTTTTAATAAATATATAAATAAAAGTAATATAAAACCAAATAAATTTATATTAAAAATATATTTATTTTAAATTTTTCATAAAATATTCTTGATAAACTAATTATAAATGTTTTATATAATTTATTACCAAAAATATAATAGATAATGGAATATATGAACAAAACCACTATAATCAGTATAAAACAAGAATTATTTAAAAAACTATTATTTTGTAATTTAAATAATAGGAATTTTTTGTGATTGAAAAAAATAAACATTTTAATATATAAAAAGTAAAAATAAATATATATTATAAAGTTAATAGTTTCTTTTATTTCTAATAACTTTTTGTTATATTTTTAGCAAAGATCTAACACTTAAAAAATAGTTTTTTTTATTAAAGACTGAAATTTGATGTTTTATAAACCAATTAAATTTTCTTGTAGAAATTTTCTTTTTTGTAAGCTAGTTTTTTAATTGCCTAAAACAATTATAATTATATAGGTTATAATCTAAAGAATATATTAGATATGGTAGTTTTTTCCAGTTATTTTTAATTAAAAGTTTTTTATAACTTTAAATTTATGTATTTTATAATTATTATGCAAAATAATAAGTTTTTTTAAATTATATTGAAAATATTAATTAGATATAGTTTGATTTAAAAAAGAAGTATAAAGTTTACTATTAATTAATTTTCTTTTAGGAACTAAATAAGAATAGCATATACTATTATAATCTATTATAATAATTAATATTTGCTTATTAATAAAGTGTTTATTTAAAGGAATTTGTAAAGAAGGTTGATTTAACTTAATTTAACACTTTAATTTATATTTTAGTAAAGGATTATATAAAAGAATCTAAAATTCATTAATTATAATAAATCACTATAAAAGTTTTAGTTTCTAGTTATACCTTAGTAAGTTTTGTTTAGCAATAACTACTCTAGTTTTTTTTAAGCTTTAGTTAAATTATAAGGTAACTATTTTATATTTTTATTAATTAATTTTAATTTAAACTTTAATATATATATAATACTTATGTAACTAATATTAAAATGTTTTGATAATTCTCTAACTAAAATAAAAAGATGTTTTTCAATATATTTTTTTATTTTATTAACAATTAAAAAAGTAATAGTTAAAATTAATTTTTTAGATTTTAACAAGTTTTGGGTACTTTCTCTTCTAACCTTAAAGTAATTTACCCAGCAATAAATTATTAATTTAGATAATACTTCATTACCAAAAGTTGTTTGTAAATTTTAAATGATATTAGAGTGTTTATGTTTAAGTTTTACTAATATTAAAATAAAAAACTTTTGATAGTTACTATTTAGTTTAAACATGATTAAATTAAACAATTAATTTTAAAAAATTATTTTTTTAATTAAAAAAGTTATTATATATATATATATAATTTAAAACTATTTATTTTCTTATTTGTTTTGTATATATATTTTTATTTGAAATTAATAATATGTTTGAAAAATCAGAAATTAAAAAATTTCCTATTTTTTTGATTCTATGGTAATAATATCATTATTAGTTAAAATATTAATAATATAATATTTAATTAATTATTAAAAACAAAATTCAATAAAATTAAAAAACATTTATTTTAATATAATATAATAAATTTGAAGAATATAAATAATTTTATTTAAATCACTAAATATAAACAAAATTAAATTATATAAGATTAATGATTAATAATATTTTGAAAGAAAATATTAATATTATAACAAAAATAAACAAGAAATATTTATTCATTTAATTACATGTATTTGAATAATCAAATTATTTATAAATTTAATTTTAAAATAGAATTTGAAATAAAAATGTATATTTAACTGAATACTAATATAAATTCATAAAAATCCAAAAATTTAAAAATGAATTTTTTGATATAAAAATAATTCAATTATAAATCAATGATGATATATAATAACAAACCTATACATATAGTTAAAATTATTAAAATTTTGCTGATTTATTAAAATTTTTGTTTATTATTTTATGCTTAACACCAATTAGACATGTATCTTTATGGTTATGATTATTTTGGTAAGTACAAAAATTTGATCTAAAGAAATAAATTTGATAATATTCAAATTAAAATTTAAAAATTAATCAAAAAATTATGCTAAGGAGTTAATTAAAATTAGTATGGAGTTTTAATATTAATTATTAAATTGTAATTATTTTTATTTTTTATATATTTAAAATAAATTTCAAAACGAATTAACTTATTGAACGAGTACATGAAATTTATTATTATAATACTGAGTTTCATTTTAATTATATTGATTTTATATTGAATATATGATTTAGTATGTTTTAACAGAAAATTAATATCATTTTGAAAATAACTAAAATGGAAATCTCGAATATCAATATCGATTTAATTTGTTTTGAATACTGTCATAAAAAATGTAAAATCTAACTATCAAACTTAATATAGATATTTGTTTTGGTTTACAAAATAATATGACCTATGTAACATATTATTTTGTTTAAATATGAAAATTGTATTGAAAAATATTTGTAAACTAATTACAATTAGAAAGTATAAGGTAGATTTTTTGAAATGAGATTAGTTAAGAAATTATTAAGTTTTTCTTCAAAATATTTTAAAAATTGATTCAAATTGAATTATATTAATATGATTGTGAAAATTTTTAAAGGTATAAATCGCGAAATCTTTAGTCTATTATTAAAATTAGTATTATTTACCAAATTGGCTTTCTCTATTTCATTAGAGACAGACCCATACATTAGAAATATAAGATTAACATAATAAATAGGATAAAATTTAATAATTTTAAATTTTAAAGGGTGACAATTTGCAAAAAAAAATATTGTAAAATTAATATTTGTAGTTAATTGATTGGTATTTAAATTGAAATATTAGGAAGATTTTATAATTCGTCATCCTCATTATCATTCTGATCATCATTATCGGTATCTTGCTTGATCAAAATATTAGTATCTAACAATCGAAACAAGGAGTGATCATCTTCACTTTCTTCACCACTACTACCAGTCAAAAAATTATTCAAAAAATTCTTGACAACTTTTTCGTAATCTAACTGATCCAATTCCGATTCGGGTAATTTGCCCAATTCTGTATCCAAATATTTTAGAATTTTTCTATCTTCGTCACTGAATTGCGAGGATTGAATATTGACTGGAGGGTCGGAATTAGATCGACATTTGGCCTCCAAGACGAGGAGTTCGCTGTAAGCGGCGAAGCAGTCTGCTTTGCGACGATTGAGTTTTTCAAGGATTGCTAACTGTTGGGGGTTTTTGGTCTTGGTGTTGATGAATACCAATTTGGTTTGAATTAATCGGTACTCTTGGTCTAATGACATTTTCCATTTCGCTAAGTCTACTAAGTATCGGGGATTAGTATGTGTGAGCTTGGTGTCGAGCGTGGGGATTGGTTTGTCCAAATCTGCGAGGATATCAGGCTGATCCAATACACTCTTTTTGGGGTCGGCGCCTTCAATTTCGGGAGGTTGGAATCTGGTTTGGGATTTGCGACTTTCGAGATCGGTGAGAATGGAATCGTACTCCTTTTCGGACACTAGCTCGTAGCATGTGATGTAGTTGTAATTCATATCAGTTTGAGGCTTGAAGAAATCATGTTGACATAGTAAAGGAACGTGTACGACTATTTGGTAAACACAAGTCTCCAATTCCGCAATGGATCTGAACTGGGGCTGGGAGCCTTCGGCACATACGAATCGAATTTCTGTGGATCTAGATCTTCCCGTTAAATCGCATTTGGTACCTCCGTCCCATACTTGGGACAAATAATTGCCGCCTTCGTCTTCTTTGAAAACCATTGGCAGATTATCCTTACTCTTAGCATCAGTTTTAGCATCGTACTTCCCCAAATAGAATACCGTCTTCTCGGGATTCTTCTCACCTTCCTGAGGAATGTGGTATTGTTTGATATGCTTCTTAAAACACAATTCATATGTCCAATAATTCAAGGTCTATTCAACAAATCAATATCAACACTTAGAGCACCAATTATAATCAACTTACAGCTTGAATACATCCTTGATTCAATTTCCTACTCAATTCCAACCCCACCTCATTCGCAATAGCTTGAGGTTCTTTTGACTCTCCTAACGTTTTCAGTGGGTTTTTATCCTCAGAAAGTTTCAAAGTTTCACATAAATACTCGCGGTTTCCACTTTTCATCACATTTCTCTCACTTTGGTAATTTTCATGATTATCCGGTAAATCAAATTCTATTTTCTAAACCAAATATTAATAAAGTTAACTTAATTTTATACTAATATATTTATTTACTTTTTCGTAGTTTAGATAAAGTTGTTTGTCACTTTTTAGTAAAGGATATTCGGAATATAAGATATCATACTTGGGTTCGAGTTGAAGGTCCTTAAATTTGAAACTGTTGACCAGTTGTAACAAAAAATAAATAGGTATTGTATTAGCTTTTACTTTCATGTATTTTTAAATATAAATATAATTGAAATAATTAAAATATATATTTTTTAGTTTGAATTTTTTAATTATTTTGATTGGTGACCTTGAATTCATGTTTATTTTATAATATTGAATTAAATTTCGAATTTAATGGGATAATTTTTTAAAATGTGTTTGAGTTTGATTCGATAATTATTACTAAATCCCTAAGAATAAATTATGTTCAATAAATATATAAATGTAATGGACAAAAATAAAAACAAATCATCTAGTTAATTGATAACATATTTAGTCAATTTATGTATTTATCATTTAATCAATTCAAAATCTTTAATTCAAGCCATTCTTTAAGGTTCTTAAAATTGTTAAATAATTCAATTTATTACATTCAAGAACTTATTAAATGATATGATAAATAGTGATTTGATTGCTTAATAATTATTATCATTATTGTTATAAATATTTTATCCAAAATAATTTTATGAATGTAATATAATAATTAAAAATTAATTATATATGATTGATCTGAGTAATGAATTTATCATTATATATATATATATATAATATTTAATTATTTAAAATAAGTCATTTTTTACAGTTTATAAATTTTGAACCATATTTCAAATTGAACCATAATGTAATTGAATTTAATTTTAATTCAATATTAATAATTATTATAAATTTATTTGATAATAGATTTTTAAACTTGCTTTTAATTGTGTGATTTGAATTTAGAAAATTGGATGTAAATCTCAAAAATCAATTATATATATATATATATATATATTGTTGTATTATATCAAATAATAAATCACATAAAATCTACTCCACTAATCAATAATAATAATAAAGTAATTTATCAATTTGAGTTCAATTTTATTAAATTTTTAGAATATAATTATCTAACAAAAAATGAATATTAACCCAATTGGAAATTTTATTGGAAAAGATTGGAAAATTAATTATAAAATCCACCATTTTAATCCATATATGATGATTTCAAAATTCAAATATTATAACAATTGAAATAAAAAAAATAAAGATGCATTACAAAATGATTAAACTGAAAAAGTACCTTATAACTACTTCAAATCAAAATTTAAATTTTATATGATTGAAAATAATAAAAATCACCAATTATATCAAAATATGACTGTAACGAGCAAATAATAGTAACGTGTTTAAAATTTAAAATCACGTTTCTTGGTAGAACTAGATTTGGAAGACTTTTCAGCACGTTTTTGATTGCGCTTCAAATTATTTTCAGCCACGAGATCACTGAGGTCTTCGGTACTGCCTCCCATATTTTGCTAAATATTACAAATTAGTATTATTAATTGATCTAAGGATGTTAATTTGACTTACCGTTTGGGCTGCTTGGTACTTGGCAGCGACAGCGTCGGGATTCTCGAGTTCGGAGGGGTCAAGTGAGACATCAACGTCGAATCTGCGTCTTTTACGCGGCTCTTTAGAGCCTTCGCCGAGTACTTCCATATTGTAGACGTGTTGCGAGCCCATCATACCTGTAATGGATGCTTGTTGCTCCGGTAGAACGTGGAATAGCTGTTTAGGCTCTTCCTCAAACTTGCGTCCTTTCCTAAGTTCGACAAATTCGGGCGTTTGCAAGCCAGTTTGCACACTGCTGAATCCACTGGGTGTGGCATAGCCTTCGGCGAGGTTGTCTTTCGTTGGTGGTGCAGGTTCTTGGAAATCGACTTCCTGTTTGGCGGGAGCTTCTTCAATAGGTTCTTCTTGTTCTTCCTCTACCTCTTCTTCTTCGTACTCTTCGTCAGAGACAATAGCGCCCCAGAGCTCCTTGTTGATGTTTTCGGCATTGTCATTATTGTAATCGAATTGATTGATACCGAATACGTCACCGTAGAGTGGACGATTGTTCTCATCTACTGGAGGTTTACCCCAACCACCTGGATGATAGCCCCAATTGGCACCGTGAGGAATAGGACAGTTGAGGCCAGGAATTTTAAGATTAGGATAACTTGGAGGAGGACCAAAACGTTGCATATTAATCAACCAAGGGGGAGGAGCTAATGGAGGAATATTCAAAGCAGCTTTGAGCTCTTCACTTAATTGACCAGGTTTCTTCTCCTTGAGCTTGGCTTCAAATTCCTTACCCTCATAGTACAATTCACCATGTCTCGTCAAGCGAGGCTTCGTCTGAAAACGGAAGAAAGCATCGTGAAGTCGTTGATAATCAATGTCCAATTTACCCATCTTAGGTTGCATTCTTTCCCTAGCCTTGGTTTTAAGCTTGGCGGCATCTTCCTTTTCCTTAGCAGCAGCTCTCATTTCCATAATGCCAGTATCTTTAATGAAGTCTGGCAATTCGAAAGGAGGCTTCTCAATACCCCTCTTACCTTGCAAATACTTACGCTTTTGGGACCAGTGAGCAGGCACTGGCACAGTATTGCGGTGGGCCTTTAAAGATAATAGTAGGGTGGGGTCGCTTGCTGTCACATCGACCCACTCGACAACTTCTGGACGATTCGTCAATTGCTTCAATTCCGCAATACTCATCCTATTCAATTTTTTGAGCTTTTTCTTGGATAGTGGCATATTTTCACCTTCGGAATAGTTTTCGTCCTCTTCCTCAGGATGATTCTTATTGGATACGTTCATTTCATACTAAACCAAGTCAACAGTCAATTCAATTCAAAAATATGTAGAGTTCAACTTACGTCAAAATCTTGATTATTGCTATCATTTTGATTATCTAAAGAAAATTTGGAGAATACACCGCTAAATTGATCGTACAGAGGGTTATCGGTATCGACAGGTAATTCTCCAACGTATTCGATCTCTATCTGAGGTTTTCCCTTCTCTTCTTTAGGCTCTTTCTCCTCATTGTTTTCAATTTCGGTATTATTATTCTAAAAAATTAGTATTACATAAATTTAGAAATTATAAATTTATTTACTTGGTCATTATTTCTATTTTTCTTCTTCTTATGACGTTTATTAATTTTTTTATTCTTTTTACTTCCACATGTATTATTATTATTGTTGTTATCTAATAAATGATTAGCATTGGATTCATTATTTGGATTAATCACTTGTGTTGGTTCTGTCATAATTAATCTTCCTCTTTGTTATTAAAATAATTATTGAAAATGATGTTGGGAATTTGAGTAAATTTATATTGGTTTGATGGTGATTGTAATAATTATTATTATGGGATTAATAATGATTTCATGAGAGTGTGATTTACATTTGATACTCTTCAATAAGTGAATTAATAATAATAATAATAATAATATTTTATCTAATATAATATTTCATAATATTGCGAAAATAAAAAAGACATGTTTTTGATTTGATATTCTTATTTGACATTTTTTAGTTTATTCTAATTTAATGATTATTTAATTTGCATTCATTTGAATGATTTTCAGTTCAACTTGAATTTTTGATTAAGAAATGACCCTGCTTATAATAACACTTTCCAGTTCAGAATATATTAGACAACTGTTTATCAGTTTTAAATAGTCTAAAAAGTTCCATTTAAACCACTTTGATTAACTCTCTCAACAATCATTTAGAACTATCTTTGTTGTCTGTTAAATCATCTTGAATCTGACCCTGTTGCAACATCTCCCAACTAGGAAAATTCCTCACACTCCTTTGGATCAAATCATTCCAAAATATTTCCAATTTATGCTTATTCAATAATTGTTGGAGTTCAGAATCTTGGTCACATTTGTGAAAGCCTTGAATTGTAGGGTAGTTCTCGGGAATGTCAATTTCTTGAAGTGCATTTAATGTACATTGTTTAATGTTGAGCGATTTGATTACAAATAGAAATTGTTGAATGTGGTCGTAATCAGTACTTTGAACTACTATACGACCAGGTTTGCCCGGTTTGTAAAAGCCATTTAATTGAAGATCGCTGCATGTGTTCTTTAGAATACTTTGATTGCGAAAGGTTCGTAGTTCGTTTAGGTAAAATCCTATGGTTATTAATCTTGTGCTAGATTGTTTTATACTCATTTTACTTGGAATGAGAAATTAATTATTTGATTTAATTATTCACTCAAATGATTACTCAAAATTAAATTAACTATAATTAGCGTCAAATTGTGGGATTAACACCTTATCAATACACTGAAATTCATCCTAGTTAAAATACAAAATAATTAAATTTAAAATTAATAAAATGAATTATAAATTTATTATTATTATTATTATTATTATTATATTATGGTTGAATGAAATACACTATTATATATATCTCTACCCCTAGCTTTTAAAAATCATCTTCTTCATCCTCATCATCGTCATCGTGGTAACCATCCATAAAGCCACCCCGATCAGATAATAAGATTTCGTCTTCGCCACCATCAACCAGACCACTCTCTTGGTTGATAGGATGATGAATATCGAGGAATTTTTTACGTTGTTGGCGATTGAACAGGAACCAGACTACACCACCTACAATTCCCAAGATAATGATAATGATGGGTACGTAGAAGTAGAAATTGGATGCGGTTTTTACATGGGTGTCAGAAGTAGTGGGATCATTTTGTAAAATGGAGATCACAGGAGGTTCGTCATTTATTACTTCAATCTTCTTCTCACCCAAGAAGAATGTGGGACTATCTTCCAATTTTCCTTGATCTGTCATGAAGAACCTGAGAAGCCCAGACACTTCCGAGGGTTTGTCGTACGATACCATATGACTACCGTCGTATATTGATGCGAAAGTTAAATTCAATTGTGGATAGTTAACAATTTCCCCTTCTGGCGATTCGTGAAGAGAGTGGAACCAGTGAGACTCTTGCCTCGATTGCATCGATTTGGGGTACTTTTCAACTAATTTGTTTACCATGGTTTGAACTCCGGTAATTGGGGTCATTAAATCTTTGTCACCAACAAATAAGTATACTTTAAGGGTTTTTAATAAGTCGGGAATTAGCTAAAAAATACAAGTTAATTTAATAATAATAATTAGAATTTTGAGATATTTTAATTTACTTCAATTGGTGGTTTAGAAGGATCCTTCTCAATCACTTTATAAACAGTAGAATCGCATTCCATCCAATTGTGATCTTTGGGTAATTCCCCATGTAATGCTGTAGCAACATCAGGTCTCTAAAATTTAACAATCAGAATTTAAAAATAAGCATAATGTAAGGAAATTACAGCCATATAAGCTCTAAAAATATCGACATTGGGAGGCCAAGCCATACCACAATCTGGATAGGGATCCCTCAATCGAATATCATATAAATTTAAGCATGTCCTCTCAGGTTTTTCTCTATTTTGATAATAAATAATCCATCTACAGTGGCATAATGCTAAGATTACCCTTTGACAGTATATTCAGTAATCTCAGTAATAATATTTTCACAAGCGTCTACTCTCAAACTGTGAGGATTGTCTTTTAGTTTGGGTTCACAAGTTTCTTTGTATTTTTGTTTTATCTTATCCTAATAATTAATTATTATTAATATAATAGATGATAATCATAGTGAAATCACTTACTAAATTCTCTGGAAGTAACACGTTATTCTTTTCGAGATATGGAATAAATCCAGGATACTAAAATATAATTTATGATAATTTATATGGTAATAAATTATATTATTGAATTTTTTTACTTGATTTACTGGATCCATCCAACCGTTACCAATCATCAAACCTTTTAGTTTAACCTAATCAAATTAGTTAATCTCTATCAATTATATATAAATATCTATTTGTTAATTAGCTACTTCAGATGGTGTTTTAATTAATTTATCAGCGATATAAGGTATCCAAACACCTGCCCAACTTTCACCACCTATATAAATCTAAATAAAATAATAATAAGTAATCTGATAAGATTAGCTTTATAAAGTTGAATTTACCTCATCATCTTTATACTCTGGGTACTTATTAAAAAACTCTTTCATAAACATTGCAAAATATTCAGAAGCCTAATACCAATCAATAATGAATCATTTTTCATAATTAGTAAAATTACTTGATTAACATTCGTAGCATAAAATTTAGTTTGACCGATACTGTAACCGGTACCCAAAGGCTGATCCACCATAAGAACTTTGGTAAAAGTGTGCCAACCTTCCTCCATTACTTTTAATTTGATTTCACTAGGAGCTTCAATATCTCCAGATATGTTGAAGATTCCTTTTTCTAGGATAATACCATCGGCACTAAGAATTCAATTAGAATTATTTGTTTAGTACTTGGAGTTTATGTTACCTTGTACTAAATTATAATTTAAATAAAAATAATATTTTTAATTAGTTTTTTAAATATTATTAAATATTATATTATATTTACCATCCAGGACCTAAAAAATTTTTATTAATGAATAAATTAAATAATTCTAACCCAATAATTTATTACCTCCATTTAACCATATTAACTAAAATTAAAGAAAATGATTAAAAACTTTTAATCAAAAATATTCAATAAAGCACACTTACAATTTTATTATTCTTATCCTTATCAATCTTTTTAGAATTGTGAAATAACCAATAAAAATATCGAGAATCGCCAGTAAATTCCCCTAAATTTAAGTAACCTGAATGTTGATCGAACGGAGGCGTTTCACTCAAGCCCGGTAGTGATTTCACCAGATGTTCTAAATCTTGTGAGTTAAATGGGAATTGTGATTTCAGGTATTGGTAGGGTACCTTCTGGTGCAGCCACTATTAAATTGAATAGGAATAAATAGTTCAAATTCATTATATCTGGAATATTTTCTATTTAGTGTTATTATTGCGATTATAATTATATTGAGTTAATAATTTATTAACAAAATATTCAAGATTGAACAGGATGAATAGAATTGACCATAAGAGTTTGGAATTTAAATTGAAATTGGTGATTTTGATTGGAGTTAAGGGACTGCTTTATACTTTTCAATTTCTTATTCTTCTAGAATTAATATGATTGGTTCAGTTGAATTAATTTTTCTGATAATTTTAATTTTACTGGATTATAAAAAAATTTGAAATAAAAAAATCCATCAGAACTGTCAAATTCAATAAAAATGCTGGGTTGAAATTGTTTGTATATTGTATTAAATTGATAAATGATTAGATATAAATTATAACAATGGAAAATAAGTTACTATTTTCCTTTTAGTAACTATACCTTGGATTTCAATAATTGACATTAATTTACTCTCTTCCATTACAATTTTCTTTGTATAATCCAAACGATTTCTGGAGAAAAATGAAGTCACCAAAATTGGGTGGTAATAATGAAGATTGAAGATCAATATGGAGTAGAATTGCTGTAATATTATTTTTATAGAAAATATTTCTAATTCAAGTTATTAAAATATTTATTGATCAAAAATCGTTATTATATTTTCATAAGTAACCAAATATTAAATGATATCTCCAAACATCATAAATAGTTTGAAAATATTGATTTGAATTTTATATATTACCAATTATTAGGTTTGAAAGTGGTTAACAGTGATATAGACATTTCAAACATTATATTTATAATACAAATCATTCATATATATATATATATATATATATGAAATAAACTTAACACAGTGATAAACGGAGTCAATGAAACCATTTCATTGATTAATTCCATTTGTATAAATTCATATTTGATTATAAAATATTGAATAACTATTAACATAAATATGGTTCAATTTTTTGGTATAAAATCAATTTAATATAGTGACTATTTGTCAGTCTATTTACTGGAATGTCGTATTTCTTACCAAGTTTAGTTTACTTTGAATTTTATAACTTTAAATTTTAAAGCTTCTAATGAAATCAAATAAAATATAAAATTTATTTCACCTTTTAAATATCTCAAATTAATCGATTAAAAATGAGAAAATTAAGGAACTTTTAAATATAATTTATCGAAAAATATGGATAATAATACAATTGACATGTTGGAATAATTTCTTTAATTATATTAATTATCTCTTAAAATGGCAAGCAAATTTCCTTTCAGTTTAGTTAGAATATGATAATTAAACAACAATTATGTAAATAATAATTGAATGATTTTTAAAGGAATAAATGCCACTTCTATCACTTGAATTGAGATATATTATTAAACATAAATATCAAATTTAAACCAAATACAGTTCGTTCAAAATTATCTCCAAAATGGTCACTCACACCCCAAATGTAGAGTGGAATTGTATGAGAATTTATTGGTTTTAAAATTGACTAATGGAGACAATACCTTCAGTCCAAGGTATATGAATGCTTTACTATAAACAATATTAGATATTGAAATTTTTTATTAGATATACCGTGAATATTCAAAGGTTCTAAGAGTTTTAATTAACATTGGCGAGGGTCAAATGTTCTCCCATGATTTAGATATTGAAAGTGTTTAGGAGATTGGTATGGCTCAATTCAAAAAAAAATTATCATTTAATGCTGTTGAAATTGCTCAAATTTCCAATGCCTACTATTGCAGTATTAAATTGTCATTGTTTTGCTGCTGTTACTGTAAGTTTGGAATCAGTTATCAATTAATCTTGTATTAAACTGAAGATTAGAATAGGCATTTACTATGGCCTATGATCTGAGTGCAATGAGACCTGATAAAGGATATTTGCGTATAATAATAATAATAATAATAATAATAATCAAATAATAAAACTATTTCTTAAAACTAAATCCTCTTTTTAAAAAGAAATAGATTTAGCACCACCTTTAGCACCAACTATCACAATCATATCTCGTTCTAAGTGAGATATTTTGCGACATTCAGACAGTTATTGCTATTGGGCCATCCTTTCAAAGCTGAAGAAACATTATATTGTTGGTTAGTCGATATAATTGCTCCCAACGGCCAATTACTTAACAAAGCCAAAGGAATAGGCAAATTAAATTCCAGCGAAATGACATCTGGAGGAGATATATATATATATTCCATTTTGAGGTCAGACTTCAACCAACAAAATGTAAAAGATTTAGAACTTGCCAAATTATGTCCATTTTACTGCAAGTTATAAACTTAATAAATGATTAGTATTTTATTTCCTAGTTAATATAATTAATAAATATTCAATTAAGTAAATTAATACAATACAATATAAATAATTATTCTTCTTAGTTGTCAAATTTAGTTTTAAATATTTATTTTAAGAGTTACTTTTATCGATACTATTATTTTTGAATTAAAGTAATAATAAATTTTTCATTTATAATATTTCAATTTGCTATGGATTTTAGAAAATAGATTAAATACAAAAAAAGATAAGTGAGTTTATAGTCTTAAACAGTAAATAAAAGTTCTTTCATTAAAAATTTTCTATTTCATTATTTGATATTGAATATCATAATAATTATACAAGGTTAAGATTATCCAAATCCTTTGATTTTAATATAATACAAACTTGATCACTTATTTTTTTAAATATATAATCAATTTATTGAAATAATATTTTTTATAAAATTATTATTTATAAATTGATTTATTACTTTATATTAAAAAAGGAAATTATTTGCGATTTTTTAAAATTTATATAACCAATTTTATTATAATTTAATCAATTATTAATAAATTTGTAATAAATATTAAAAATATTCTTTTTATTTTTTGTTATCAAAATGTTTTAATATTGATAGAATATAACTCTAAGGTGTTTATTAAAGTTTAAGTGTGGCTTAATATAAAATAATATAAAACAAATACCTTATGATTTGATTAAACTTTTATCAAAGAAAATAACTAAACTAAATATTAACTTATAAAAATAACCAAAAGGCAGATTTTTTAATTATAGCATTATCAATGAAAAACTATATTTTTACTATTATTAATATTATTGTTAGCACTTCAATATTTTAATCATCACGATTATAATATTTTTTTGTAAAACTTAATAAACTAATATTAAATTTATATTAGCTTTTAAAATTATGCTATAAAATCAAAACCTTTTTTATATTTATTAATAACTTAATCAACTGTCAATTAAATTAGCTTATATTAGATTAAATAATGATATATTAATTAATAATAATATACTTTTTAATTAAATTCAATCAATTATTAGTTGAAATATCAAAGTTTATAGTATAATTAAAATAAGTGATAAGGATTTATAATTTAGTTATAATACAAAATTTAAATTTAATATATTTTTCTTTTATTTTTTTAATATTTTTAAGTTTATATAATATAATATCAATTAATTTCTTATATTAAAAAATTAATCTTATTTTAAATATTTTAAATATATTTTTATAAGTGATTTATATTTTTTGCTAAGTGGAAAAATTCAACTAATTTTTTCAATATTAATTGAAAATATTTAATAAAGATTAAAAAATTATAAAGCTGCTTTATAAAGATTTTTTAATTTTTAAAATATTTAATAATAAAGATAATAATATAACAAAATTAGTTATTATATTATAAAATAATGTTTGATTTATTTAACCTATTCTATTTAATAATTTTTTTATTTTTTATAACCATTTAATATAACTTAGTATTAATATATTGTTTAAATTTTTCAATTTATTTTTTTCTTATAATTAATATTAGTGCAGAAATTAAGTAATGGCACAATTTTAAAATTAAAATTAAACAAATAAATTAATAAATAATATATAAAATTTAATGAATAATATAAAATTAATAGCCTCTTTTATTATTAATAACTCTTTTCTATACTTTTGGTAAGCTTCTAATACCTAAAAAACAGTTCTTTTTATTAAAGACTGAAATTTAATGTTTCATGAACCAATTTAATTTGTTTGCAGGAATTTTTTTTCCTGCAAGCTGTTTTTTTAATTGTCTAAAACAATTATAATCACATAGATTATAATCAGGTGAATATACTAGATGTGGTAACTCCCTCTAATTTTTTTTATATAAAAAATCTTTTATAGCTTTAGCTTTATGTATTTTACAATTATTATGCAAAATAATAGGTGTCTTTAATTTATATTAAGAACACCATTTAGAAATTGTTTTATTTAAAAAAGTAATATATAACTTACTATTAATTGATTTTCCTTGAGGTATTAAATAAGAAAACTATATACCATTATAATCTATTACAACAATTAACATTCACTTATATTTAAAGTGCTTATTCATTAGAATTTGTGGAGGGGATTGATTTAGCTTAACCCAACATCTTGTTTTATTTTTAGGTAAAGGATTATATAAAGGAATCTAAGATTTATTAATTATAAGTATTCACTGTAAAAACCTTTGTTTTTGGTTATACCTTAATAAGTTTAGTTTAACTATAGCTACTCTAGTTTTCTTTTAGGCTTCTGTTAAATTATAAGGTATCCATTTTACATTTTTATTAATTAATCTAAGTTTAAACTTAAGTAAATATAACATACTTGTATAATTAATATTAAATTGCTTTGATAGTTCTCTAGCAGAAATAAAAGGGTATTTCTTAATATATTTTTTTACTTTATTAGTAAGTGAAAAAGTGACAGTAGAAATTAGTCTTTTAGATTTTGGTAAATTTTGAATAGTGTCCCTTCCAGCTTTAAAATCACAAATCTAGTGATATATGGTAGTTTTAGATAAAGCACCATCTCTATAAGTTGTTTGCAAGTTTTGGATGATTTTAGAGGGTTTATAATTAAGTTTTAAAGATACAAAAATAAAAGCCTTTTGATAATCACAATCTAGTTTAAACATGATTAAATTTAAGTGTAAATTTTAAAATCAAAATATTTTAATAAAAAAAATAATTAAAATTGAATATATATATATAGTTTGAAAATATTTATTTTCCTATATATTTTATATATATATAATCTTTCTAAACATATAATATGTTTGAAAGATCAGAAATTAAAAAATTTACCATTTCTTAATTTCTATACTAATATATATTATTAAATTTTAATTAAATTAATAATATATTTTAGATTAAAATAATTTTATTATCCTTAAAATAATTCTATATTCTTATAAATTTTTTATTTTATTTTGATAAATTTACTAAAATATATACTAGCCTACAAAAGTAAAATATAAAATTAAAATTACTTAAATATTTACTTATATCTTAAACAATTATTAATTAAATAAATTTAAATTAAAATATATAATTTACCTATATTAATTGATTATAACTAATTATATTTGATTATGTTTCATTAGTTATTGGTTAATATATCATAACCTAAAATTTAACTAAGGTGAGTTATAAATTTGTGGGTTTATAAGTTAAAGGGGTATAAATAACAAAACTTATATATATTTTCTTTTTCTTTTTCTTTAGTTATATTATATATATTATAAAACTATTAAGCTAATATTTTAAAATTATTATTATAATACTTAAATCTCTCTTTAAAAAAGTTCACTTATATATTAATTAACTTTATAATAAAAATAAATCAACTTATAAGATTATTAGAATTATTAGTATTAGTTAATTTAATATAGTTAAGATTATTAAAAATAATGTTAAACACTTAAACTAAAACTTAAATGTAGTAAAATTATAAATAAACATGATAAAAAAGATATTTATAGATTTATTAATATAAGTAAATATAATACTATTATAGAAATATAACAGGAATTATAAAATTATATAAGAATATTAGTTAGTATTAATATTATTATATATATATTTTATATTAGAATAGATACCACTTATATCTTAAGAAAAAAACACTTTTCACTAAAGAAGTCTTATTATAAAACTAGATAAGAGTTTAAATATCAATATTAAAGTTAAATTAAAACTAATTAAAGTAAGGTTATTTAATCTAATAAAATAAAGATATATTTTAATAGATTTAATAAAAGAGCTAGATATTTTAAAAAAATAAAAAACTATTTTATAACTATTATGTTATTATAACCTAAAAATATAATGATGGGTTAATTATAATTTAAAGATATATATTATCTTTAGGTATAAGGTATCTTTATAAGGTTGATAGGGGAATTAATATTAAGATATACTAAAGTATTTTAAATAATAAATTAAAAAAAAACTATTGAGTGGCATAAGTTAAATAAATCAAATATTATTTTCTAACAAGAAAATATAACTTGTTATATTACAAATTCTACTATTAAATAGCTTAAAAATAACAAAATAACTATTATGAATTATCCTCTTTAATTTTTTAATTTTAACTTAATTAAATATCTTTGGGATCAACTAAAAAAATCAATTAAAGCTTTCCCCTTAATAAAAAATTTAAATCAACTTTAAGAGTATATTTAAGAAGCTTAGAATAATATTAGTCCTACTTAATATCAGAAACTAGTTAACTCTATACCCTATAAACTTAAAGAAGTTAGAAAAGCAAAAGGTAGATATACTAGATATTAATTTTTTTATCAATACTAAAACCCACAAATTTATAACATATCTTAAGTATACTTTTAACTTTAATATATTAATTAATAATTAATTAAATTTAACTTTATATATTATATTATAAATAAAATATATATATTAATTATATAATTTAATATAAATTTATTTAAATTCAAATTAATTAAGATAATAATATAGATATTTATATTTTTAATTTTATAATTTATTTTTATAAGTTAA
>JNEM01015838.1:0-36464 GCA_000697335.1 Conidiobolus incongruus B7586
TAAATATATAAAAATATTTAAATTATTTTAATATTATTAAATATACAATGAATGTTAATAAAAACTGGAACTACATTATAAAAATCATTATTAAAAATTAATAATGGATTATTATGCAAATATTATTGAAAGAATGATAAATCAAAAAAAGATATAAATATTATTTTTATTATAATTTAATTTTTCAAGTATTGAAATAATTGAAATTTTAATAGAAATAGGTAAACAATTACAATAGTGTTAATTATTAAAAATCTATCATAAATATAAAAAATTTTTGAATAAAATATCAAAATATTATTCAATATATATTTATTTGATGTATATATCGGTATAATAATAAAAATTATATAGAATTAATAATGGCAATCTTACTTTTTTAAGATTAATAACCTATAATATAAATGAGTTCATTCAAATTATTTTCAAAATCCATTATAAAAATCAAATAAACTTAATTTAATTATATTCATATTTAAAATAATGAAATTGAATCTTTATATATTAGAATTTTTTTCAAAGTCTAAAAATATTATTATAATTTGTAAATTGTAAGCTTGAATTATAATATATTATTTAAATTATCAAATCAAAAAACGTTTTTGTGACATCAACTTGAATACAGGAAATTTCTATAATTTTGATTAATTTATTTTTATATTTAATTTAATTAGTATTTATTAACACGATTTAGAATTTAGGTAATATAATTACTGATAATTCTAAATTGGTTTGAATTAATTTAATTCTTATATTTTTCAATTTTATTATGATAATTTTATTTATTATTATAAAATTTATTATTTAATAAGAGATGAAATAGTATCATTTTAATTATTTATCTAATAACAAATAAACTTATATTAAAATGTTGATAATATGATAAATTTATAAAAATCAATAATATTAGATTGGTATTTAGATCAGTAATAATTTAATTATTAGATTAAATTTCTGTAATATAAAAAATCAATTTATTAAAATGTTAAATTGATATTGATTTCACATTTGATTGCAGTATTGAATTAATTCTAATTTAATGTATATGAATTAAATTATTTCATGATATTTACATAATACATATAATTTTGCTCAAATAATTGACAAATGATATGTATTAATATATCGAAATCACTACTGAAGATAAGTTTATTTGAAATTAATATTAGTTTGTATTAACAAAACAAATGCAATAATGTAATGATGTCATTATGTCATTATCTCAACATGTTCAATGGTTGTTTTAAAAATTTAGATTAATATTGAAACTTATACAATATAAAAATATTTGCTCTGAATAAATAGTTGTTCAATCAATGTTTAGTTACATTTTAACATAATAGTTAATATACATTTTTTGAAATTGTTTTAAATTATATACATATATCTGAATTCACAATATTCAATTTAAATTTTATAAAAAAAATAATTTATTATTGTACTAATTTTGAATTTTAAAATATTTTTTTAAAAAATAAATTGTATATCATTTTATTTTCCTTTTTAACAAAAGTGAACTAAGTAATATATTTTTATATCCTAAATAGTAATTATTAATTCTATTATCAATTTAATATATTCTAAAAACTAAATCAATGTGCTTTTAAGGCAAGATTTAGTGGAATTAAACTTAATGTTGAATGTGGAGGAATTCATTTTTTCTTATTTCATTTTCTTGTATCTGGGTCGCTAAGTATCACTACGTCCGTAATGATATCATTCTAAAGTCATCTTCATTTGGCAAATTTTAATATATACCACGTGCATTTATCCGTATCATGAGACTGAATATCAGTATTTCCGAACGGGGTATTAAATGCTTTCAATCAGTAATTGATTAATCCGAAGAGTTTGAATTAAAAAATTGACAAAATTGTTTTGGATCATATAAACAAATAATTTTATCCCAAAATTTTAACTATTTAAAGTTAGTCAATTAATCATTAAATTAATAATTTTGGTTTATTTGAGATAATTTTTATAGTATTTAACAGATAGTACTTAAATTTAATTTTGAGGATTTATTATAGATCAAATGACTTATTAATATTATTGACTATTTTTAATTTGACTATAGTATGCTAATATTTAGAGTTTCAATTATCAAATTTAATATTATTATTACTCATACACCAAAAATTACTTTGAATTTTATTTTCAGTTACTCATTAAATTATCCAAATTCGGATGAATAAAATTTATAATAATATCGAGATAAATTGGCAAATTAATTTTATTAATTTTAACAAGAATTTATATTCAATTCAGAACTGTTAATATTAATATAAGAAATTCTTATTAGTTTAGAGAATCTTGTTTGATTATTATATATTCTTTTAATTAATAAATTAGTTTATAAATTAAGTTAGAATAGTTATTCATTTAGAAAACATATACTTTACTTGATCCATTTAATTATGCCGCAATTGTAATAAAAAGATATTGTTGATAATTCGTGACACCTATTGAACTGTCAAATGTCCAATTTGTCATACAATCATTTTGATAAACTTCTCAAAACAAGAAAAAAGAGTAGATTTCAAGTATATTCAAGAGCTATAATTCTTGAAAAATGGATCAATTCAAGAATAAAAATACTATTTTAATCCATATATTATTTTAATAACTTTAATTATTCAAAATAATATTCGGAATTAACTAACTCCTTCCTGAATCCAAATTATATAATATAAATACTTCTTGAATTACAGTATTGTTGTCATCACATAGCAAAATGACGTTGTTGATATTCTTCTTTTGGATCAATTTGATTTTTTCGCAAGTAAGCAAAGATGTACCAATCGAAGCAAGTGAAGATAAAGAAATGTTAAGCTCTCTGGAAGAGCTCATCAATCAAGCTAAGGAGGCTGACCAACAAGCCGAAAATGCTCCTAAGGCTGAAGCACGTATCATGGATTTTTTCTACGATTTCCCCAAGCCTATTTCAATTAAGACATTGCCCGATGATTTTGCAATGAATTTCCTTAATTACGCCGCTACCGCATACTGCCCTCAGGACGAGATTGAAAAATGGAATTGTTACAACTGCCAGGGTTATGGTGCCAATACTAAGGATATCGTCTATGTCAGTTATGATAAGCATAAGTCTGCTGCATTTATGGGAGTGAATCACGATCATAAGATTATTGTTGTTTCTTATCGTGGTACCAGCAATTTCAAGAATTGGATTGTCAACTTGCAGTTCAAACTCACCCAAATCAAGGCCAATAGCACCACTCCAATTGAAGTTCATGATGGTTTCAATGATGCTGTAAATGCTCTTTTGCCCAAAATGAGATCTGCAATTCTTGCTGCCAAGAATAAGAACCCTACCTACCGCGTTGTCTTTACTGGCCACAGTTTAGGAGGTGCCTTGGCCACTCTTAGTGCATTTAAGCTTGCTGATGAAGGATCTCTCCTTTGGAATGACACTCAACTAATTACTTTTGGCCAACCTCGCGTGGGCAGTCCACGATTTGCAGATTACTTGAATTCCAAGCCAATTGAATCTGCTAGAGTGACTACTAGGGGTGATATCGTCTCAATCTCTCCTGGCCATTTCCTTGGATACTATCACAGTCAGCACATTCTTCATATGACTCTGAATGGAAAACCTATTCAATGTTCTTTAACTGGAGAAGATCCCAATTGTGTTGAATATACCAAAGAATTAACTCTTGATGCTCATTTCACATTCTGGAATCAACGCCTCAACTCCAACTGTAAAGATCCCAAGACAATCGATCCTAGAAATTGGTTCCAGAGAACTAAAGATAAAGTAGTCGATTGGTGGAAAGGTGTTTGGAATAAAAAGTGGTTCTAATGTGTGATAAATTTGGTGAGTGAATTTATTACAATATTAGTAAATTAAAATAATACCTTGTAAATGTTAATTGAAATGAAAAAAAATTATTAAAATAAATTGATTAATGTGATGTTAAATTAAATATGATATTTAGATCACAATTCTGGAATTTAGAAAATATTATTTTTAAAAACAATGGATCAAAATAATATTAACAATTGGTGGATTTAATTCAATTGATTCTGACTAATTCACATTTTTTCCGAATTTTAAAACCTTAAAAAATATTATCTGATATTACAACAGAAATATAGAATTAACTATAAAATTATGTTTTGTGATTATTATCATCATCAATAATATATATTTACTTATAAGATTAAGCAAATATTTTCAAATTAAATATAAAATTAATCTATATAATTTTAAAAATAAATGAATAATAAATATTTTAAAATTAAAATATTAATCAAAAATATAATGTTATAAATATTATATTTAATAAAACTAAAACACTTCATTTATAATTACTATATTATATTTTTTTCACCTTTTAAATACTTTAACTATAATACAAGGATTGAATAATATATGTAATTTATTTCATATTTTTTCTAAATATAGTAATCTTATAAATATCATTTTGTTTAGTTATATATTATTATGAAATTTAAATATTAAATTTATTATTAAATTATAAATTTTATATTAAATTATTAAATTTCAATTTTATATTATTATTATTAATAGTAAAATTTATTCATTTTTTTTAAATATAATAAAAATTTAAAATTAATTTTAATATTATTTTATTTTTCAAGTTTAAAATTTAAAAATATAATAAAATTATTATTATAAATAATAAGGAAAAATTATAAATTCAATTGATTTTGTTTATTAGTGTAATAATTTTTAAAAATTTTCTTTAAATAAAAATTTGTTTATATTTATATAATAGGTGATATAACTTTGTATAAATTAACAAAATAATTAAATATACTTAATTGGACTAAAAAGATATATTTATATAATTAACAAAACCTAATTAACCTGATTCAAAGACCACAAACAAATATATCATTATTAGTTTACCTATATTAAAATATATCTAGCTTTATTTGAAATGAATCAATATTCAATATCAATATTTGATAAATAATAAAAAATATTTATTTGATTAATATACTGCTAAAATTAATTAATAAATAATATTTAAGACATCTAAAGTTTTGGTGATTATAATAACTACAATATGTACTTGGTTTTTATTGTTCTAGATCCAATTTATTTTAATATAATGGATAATAATAAATTGATAATAGTTAATCCATCTATTGTGAAAATTTAGCAAAAGTTTGACTGAGGTAACTTAATTTTTATATTTTGAGAATTAATATTAAATTGAAAAATTCAAAATAAAATTAGATTTTTGAATTAGTTATATTGTATAAAATTATAACTTTACATTTAAAACCTTTTAACTATTATAAAATAATCATTCAATCAGTTTGAATTTTAAACGTCAAATAGTATTATTCAAACAATTCTATAATAATAAAGTGATATATGAAAAAATTATTTACTCACAATAGACTTTTAATATTTTTATATAATAACGATGTCCTAATTACACGATTAAATATTTGCATAAAATATTATTATAATTAACAATTATAACATCACAGTCAAGTCATCTGATATTGTAACACAATTAATAACTATAACATGAGTAATTTTTAAAAATTTCATATCCAAAACTTAAATAACATCATATGAAATAATATCACTAATAAATAAATTTTATAATTATATATTTTTTTATTGAAATATAAACTTAAACTAATATGCTTTAAGGATTTTTTAAACAAAATATTCATAACAGTATATTAATCAATAATTAATTAGTAAATTTTAAAATAATATTTATAATTAATCCAATCATATATATTTATAATTAGATAATAATTATATTATAATTTAATCATATTTTTATATTTTTATATTTTTATTGTGAAAATAACTATTTGTTTTAATATCATTATTAAAATAAATTTAATATTGTATAACTTTTTACAATAATATATCCTTTAAACTAAGATTTAATAAATTTAAAATAAATTTTCAAATTAATCAAATTTAAAAAAATATATAAAAATTATTTAAATAATTTGTATAAATTATTGAATAGAATTAAATATAAGTAATTTTGTTTAATGCAAAATCCTTTGAAATATAAGTTATATTTTTAAGGTTTCAATATTATTTAAATTGATGAATGAATACTTTCAAACAAAATGTGTGATGATTTCTGATACTTAATTATACACAATGCATTAAAATCAAATTGAACTTATATAATTAACATGTCATTTCATATAATATGATAATTATATATATATATATATATATATATATATATATATCAATCTACTATATTACTAATAATCATAAAAAATACTGGTTACATTATATTATAAAAATATATACTATATGGTAAATTAAGATTTATTTAATTATTAATATAATTTTGTGCATTAATGAAAAATTAATTGAGTTTGTCAGAATATCTATAAATCCAGAGAATTGGTTCTATTACGAATAGAATTTGATTTATAAACTTTTCATATTAAATTACTATTCAGAATATTTTCAAAATTAAGTTTGTAATGTTGTATTTCAAAATTAATCATCTCTTCCAGTTTGATAGCTAAACCAATATTATTTCTATTTTAAGCTGACTTTGTCAGTCTATAATTGAAGGATACTCTTTGTTCTCTTTATTTTCTTTATTAGATTTTATCCAAATCCCATATCATTCATTGATTCAATTATTTAAACCCAACAGTGATAAAGATAGAGAAAAAGTTTTTTTCTTTTGGATATTCTGCTACGACGCCTCAACAGTAAGTTTTCAAACCTACAGTCCCGATACGTTAAAGAGCAGGATTAATAAATAATTTACTAAATCATATTTTGAGTACTTTTCTAACTACCATCTTTATTTATAAAACTTAATATAAAACACAACAGTAAATTATAATAATATAAATTGATTTTGAATGATAATATTTTAAAATATTATAAAATATTAATTATTTCATTTTACATTATTATTATATAGTGTTCACAAAGTCGCATGTTTTCAGTGATTTGGCATTTAGTAAGAGCCTCTACATCTCTTAATTTTGGTATAAAACAATCCCCTGATATTTCACGTTGTTTTGCTAAATTGAATTAGTTACATGCATAATACCTAACTCAAAATCATGCAAGAAATTCATGAACAAATAAATTGATCTTGTTTTCTTTACTTAATAAAGGGAATATAACCTTGTACTCTGTAAATACTCTATACTTAGCGCTTTTTCGCAATTAAAATCGTAACACATAAGTTTCAATCTCACTTTATTTGATATAAATTAAATTAACGATTAGATTTCAATATATTGAGTATTCAATCAACGATATTTTATTTGGTATATTTTCAACCAAACCTTCTCAACTTAAAAATAAAATATCAATATTAAATTATTATGGTGTAAATAATCTTATATTTGAGTTATATACTTTGATCTTAATATTCTATTCACTAACCTGAATTTTTTTAAAAAAATAATGATAATAAAATCTTTTGGAGAAAAAATTGCAGTAAGTGAAACCTTGATACAAAAAATTCTACCTTGAAATGTTATGACAGGTCACTGAAGCTGTTCAATTTAATGAACACTGTTATTATACTACAATTAAAATTTTTCTCTCTGGTATTCTCAACTTATAAATTTCACAAAATTATCTTTGGTTAAAAGTTAATATATCTTTAAAATATTTAATATATATTAATATACAACCCTGGATAATTAATTTTATTTTCTAATTCAGAGTAATTATTAAATACATCAAAAAAAATAAATTTTAAATTTTTAAAATATATAATCTTTTAAAATAGTGTATTCTATTCAATTATTCGAATAGTTCAATTCAATTTAAATTAAAATTATTGATTAAATTTAAAAGTTTATTGATATTTTGAAAAATAAGTATATTCCAATATTTAAATTCCCTATAATAGTGAGTTTAGATTTCATATTATTTTAAGTCAAATTTAATATTTTATTATATTCAATAATGAATATAGTTTTAAATTTTTGATGATTTCTAGATTAAGCAAGTTGATAGAATATATGATTAAATTGTTTAATAATTTTCAATTAAATTAATTAAAATATATTGTAGTTATAAAATTGTTGTAAAAATGAATATTAAAAGCTTACTAAAAACTTAAACGGTATAATAATACACTAAAATTCATCATTTTAGAACAAAATTTAAACCATAATGATTGAATTTGATTCCGAAGGATCAATTAATATAAATACACTAAAAACGTGATATGTTATTATTAATTACTTGTGTCATTTAACAATAACCTTGGAAAGAAAATAGTGTTGAACATAAATTATATTAATTAAATTTTTAACTTTATAGTAACAATGAGTATTTAAACAAGTAAACATTTTAATAAATTTTATAATTATGAGAGAATAATATTTATAAAATTATTATGTCACATTATTCCTGGTTTAATGTGTATACTATGCATTGTAAAATTGATTTTTAATTGCGAATAATCCAGTTGAGTATTATATGGCTAACATTAATTCAGTACTTATTAATTATAAATGATATAGTCCAAACATATTAATAATCAATATTAAATATATATTAAAATGATCAAAATATACAAATTCAAACTTCTTAAAAGTGCTTAGCACTACAAACAGTATTATTAATTATTTTCTCTCATTTTAAATTGTGTTATTTATATTCTATTATTTAGAATTTTAATTTTAAAATAATAAAAATATAATATATTTAAGGCTCGAACAGGTTATTAAATATAATAAGAGAACTTAATGATTATAATTGAAATAATATTTTATTAAAATTTTTGTGTTGATAAATTTTATAAAAAAGATAATAAAAATAAAATAAAAAAATATATATTCAATTTAGATTTGATTTAATGAATTCAACTTTTATTTAAAATTTTTAAACTAATAATATTTTTAATAAATTAATATTATAGTAATTAGTTAATATTGATATTTTTCAAAAATTTGAAATTGAATAATCAAAATAATAAGGAAAACAGTTAATTAGTTATTTAATATGCATAGTATTTATTAAAAATTATGTATATAGCATCATATTCTTCAATTTGAATAATATGCTGAAATATTGTAAAAAAAATTGAATTTACTATTATTGTTTTCTAAAGTTATAATCAATATAATTATCACAATATATTCTACTTTTGTTTGATATACTAATATCGATATAGTTTAATATCTAAGAATCCTCCTAAAATATATAAATATACATAATAAATCTACCCTATTTTGGAAACTTACCATAAATTTAGTGTTTATTATCTATATATACTAAGTTATCACAGTCAAATGATTATAACCTGTAAAATGTGAACCAATGCATAGTTGTAAAGAAAATTTATAAATCAAATAATATTTCTTAACTAAATCCAGTCTTAGTGGCTTAATATTTACAACCATAGAACCCAACACTATGGCTAGAATTTCAGATTTAATATATTATATTAATTAATCTATCAGAATATATTCTTTGAGTACAATACACCACAAACATTAAATTAATTTACAATCTTCCAAATTCGGCTAATGTAGAAAATTATGGTCAATTGATTAGGTTTGTAACAGCCATTAATTTATTAATAGGCAATCTGTAAATTTTGTGCTCAGCATATTTTTAATAATAATCGGTTCGAATGTTTTCAGATATATACTTTAAATTCTTTGACGCAATTATTAGTAACCTATTAAGCTAATGAAAAATATCGATTATTATACTATGATTAAATAAAGATATTTAACCAAATGTCATAAAAATTATTATTGAATAGTATGTTAATAACTTTCAATAGATTACTAAACGAGTTTTGCATAATATTAATTATTAGTATCAAATATATGATTTGTATATATTGAATCCATAAAATAAAATTTTCAATAATTCAAATTTTGGATGTTTAATATAAAAATATTTAGGAATGAACTATTATGGATAGAAATTAATAGTTAGTTAATAATAAAGCAAACAATATTATGTTCTATCATGACTAATTATCTAATATAATGGTTTGATTTTGATATTTTAATATCATACTAAGATAACAATTTAGCCTAGAACCAAAATTACATGCAACTATTTAAATTAGTGACACCAATCAAACTAAGGAATATAATCTAAAATGTGGCACAATATTCAAGGTAGATTTCAAGTATAAAGTAACATACGATATATAGTTCTTTAGCTATAATATATATTGTAGATGGAACCATTTTAAACAGAAGGTGAAATAAACATCAAATGAGTAACATAAATTAATACAACTATCGGACTAAATTTGAACATCTTTTGATCCAACCTTTGTAATATAAATATAACACCATAGTTAATATGGTCAATATAATTCAAACCAAAATGAAGTTGTTTATCCACTTTTTCTGGTTGCATCTAATCTTCTCTCAGTCCAATGACTTGCCTATCGAGTCATACGAGGATCCCGAGATGCTGAACTCTCTAGTTGAAGTCATTAATCAGGCGAAGAAGGAAGCCATGAAAGATGAAAGAACTCCCAGGGCCCCATCTTTCAAGAACTCGCCTTCACTTGGTATGGAAAATCCTATATTGATTAAATCCGTATCTGACAATTTTGCAATGAATTTCCTTGATTACGCCGCTACTGCCTACTGTCCCAAGAATGAGGTCGAGCAATGGAATTGTTACAATTGCCAAGGATATGGTGCGAACACTAAGGATGTAGTCTACTTTAGACAAGATAAACATAGATCTGCTGGTTTTTTGGGAGTGAATCACGATCACAAGATCATTGTTGTATCTTATCGAGGCTCTAGCAATTTTAAGAATTGGGTTATTAATTTGAAGTTTGGACTTACTCAAATCAAAACCAATAGCACTAATCCAGTTGAAGTCCACTCCGGTTTCAATGAAGCTGTCGATGCTCTTTTACCTATGACTAGAACTGCAATTCAGAATGCCAAAAAGAAGAATCCTGGTTATCGAGTTGTCTTCACTGGTCACAGTTTAGGAGGTGCCTTAGCTTCTCTTAGTGCATTCAAACTTGCCGAAGAAAAAACACTTAGATGGGAAGATATCCAAATCATTACATTTGGACAACCACGTGTAGGAAACCCAGCATTTGCAAATTACTTTAATTCCAAACCTGTAGAAAATACTCGAGTGACCACACGAGGCGACCCCGTCCCAGTTTTGCCTCGCCACATCCAAGGATATTACCACAGTCAGCACATCATCCACAATGATTTGAATGGCAGAAGAGTTTCATGCTCAGCATCAGAGGAAGATCCTGTATGCTACAGATTTATCAAAGACTTGACCCTTGATGCTCATTTCAAATTCTGGAACCAAAACATCAATTCCAACTGCAAAGATCCTAAGACTGTCAACAATCGTAATCTTTTTCAAAAATCTAAGGATTTTATAGATTTTTGGAAACCAACTGATTCAATGTTATTTTAGATTCACATTTTTGGTCAAATTTTATTATTATTATTATTATTATTATTATTATCTATTAATAAAATAAAAATATTCAAAGATATATATCACTTTGATCATTTTAATATATGTTGTTTACAATTATTGAACATATATTCAGTCAAAATTCAAATAATTCAAATTAAAATAAATAAATTATTTAAAATTGAAATAAATATAAAATTAATTGAAATTTAAAATTATTTTATAAATTAATTTTTTATTGATAAATTTTTGTTAATATTTAAATTATTAAATAATAAAAATAAAAAAATATATATTTGATAATAAATCATTTGAATTTTTTTAATATGGTAAAATTTATTTAATTTTTTGTGGATAAAGCTAAGGAATGTAATATATCAATAAAATTCCATATAAATGGTATTCTTACTAATTATTGGTAATAATTAAATAATATACTTAATTTTTATTCATATATATCATAAAGAATTTACAAATATTTATTTCTTTCAATTAATTATTTACCTTATATATCTTTTATTTTATAAATCATATATAATATACAGATAATTGGACATATAAAGTAAAAAAGTATATGTGATCTCTATAATCTATCTGTATATAATACAATTTAACATATACTAAATATTATTGATATTATAGTAATCTCTTTTCATATATTCAGTTATTTTGCTCTTAAATTATCAATTAGTTATATTGTTATTAGTCATTTAATATTTTGATATAATATACCAGATGAAATTTACGTAAAAGTCGATATATATAATTGATATTATATATATTAATTTTTTGAAACCATTTAATAATCATATTTATATTTAATTTAAAAAATCAATATAAATTTGAGGCAAAAATGAATTCTATAGCAAATACAAATAATAAATATATACTTAGTATTTATTCTCAAAAATATTTTTACCTTGATATCTTTACTACCAGGATGTATTTCAATTATATTATTATAAGAAACCCTATAATTAATCTGTTTAATTATATAATAAATTTATTTTTTGATTAAGTATAAAATCATATATAGTTTTTGAAATAAAATATTTCAATAAAATTCCTTATATATCTTAATTCTTTTTGAATCATTTCATATATTTACTCAAACATAATAATTGCAAATACTTAATTTTTAGATACTAACATAATATATGCAATTTTTAAGCTAAAATACAATGATTAATAGTAAAGGACAAATTATATTAAGTTATTTACCACAAAAGGTAATATCTTTTTCATAAAACATTTTAAACCGATATCTTTATTCATATTTGCGAAATAAAATAGAAATCACTAACCAACTAATATTCAATGTATTTTATCAATGTTATAAATTTCAATTTGGCTCACTTAATATGAGTAAAATATAAGTATTTTTACTATGATTGTATTTCATAAGAACAAACTATAGTGATCATTAAAGATAATAGTTAAATTAATAACCCTTTAGATTCAATTTATAAAATTCTATATATTATAATGTATAATTGAATTAACAGTTGTGACATTATTAATATGTCTAATTTTATTATTGAAACAATTCAAATTTTTTTCAGTTGAGAAAAATATATATAATATTATTTTTAAAAAGTTAAAAATAATGAATTCATAAACATAACTTTGTAATGTTATTTGAATATATCGATATGAAATATGTTAATATATTTTCTGAATTACATTTGATATCATATGAATGACTATATTAGTGCACGAAATATCACTGAAATTTAAATTTTTAAGTTGTAATAATGAACTACATTAAATTTGGGGTCTGAAATTTTATAGAATCTAAATCTATATTTAATTTATAATGAAATGAGATTATTTTTCATAAATATATAATTTCAATGGTTGCAGTTAAAATAGTATTCAATTTAACTTATTTTTATATAAGTATGTATTATTTCCTGTAAATATTAAATTAATATTCAGTTTATGCATTATATGAATCCGACTTTGAATATATAAATATCAATTGCTACATTGTAAAATTTTTTACAAAATTCATCTGACTGAATATTATTTTGATATTTTCCAACCTTGAAAATATTATTATTAAGTTAATGTTAACTAAAAACTTTAATAATACTTATGGGTATAACAGAAATAAGATTTTTAATTATATATAGTTTTTGTAATAAATATGCATAATTTATTGATTCTAATTATTGAGAACCAATAATATTTGATTTAAATTTGAGTGTCAAAGACAATTTGATTATTATATCATTTAAAATA
The DNA here is from genome assembly GCA_000697335.1 of Conidiobolus incongruus B7586. Lineage (NCBI taxonomy): Eukaryota > Fungi > Entomophthoromycota > Entomophthoromycetes > Entomophthorales > Conidiobolaceae > Conidiobolus > Conidiobolus incongruus. The sequence continues at coordinate 13,652 of JNEM01015838.1, forward strand.
TCAAATTTATCTTCAGTCATTATCTTAATATTTTTTGATATGAAAATAGTTTTTAAAATATCAGTTTTATTATTCTAATATAAATTTTTAATAATAGTAATAAAATTATTTGAAATTCAGGATTTACTGATGAATTGCAATTAATAAAAAACATTTTTAAATTTGCTAATTAAATGTAGAATTTGGATGGATTTATAGTCCTAGTTAAATTCGAAAACAAATATCCAATTAAATATTTTATGTAAAAATATTTTGTTGTTCAAAATTAATCAGGAATTAGAGCAATATCATTTAATTATGCGGTGAAAGAATTCTGTGTAACTGTTTCAAATTCGAAAACATTTATATTAAATAACTAGTTCAAATAGTAAAGCAGAACTGGACTTTGATAATAAGTATATTGATAATAAGTTTATTTTTAATCATTTCCTTGGAATCATTTTTTATGGATTATTTAAAATTATCAACAGATGAACTATTAATTTTAAATCATAATATATTAAAAAATGGTGACTAGAAAGATAATTATAAATTTTCTAGTTAAGAATAAATAAATTATCCAAAAACATCTATTAATAACATTCTTAATCAATCAGGGTATTATCTACAGTGAAATCATAATAAAATATATCAATTCTTAACGATAAAAATATCAATTTGTTAATTCGTGAAAACTTTAGTTTAGAATAATTACTAAATAGATTAAAACTTGATTTTAATTAATTAACTGATTAGAAGAAAATTTGATTGCATGAGTATCGCATTAAATACTGGTATTATCAGAATTTAATCTTACTATTTATAACAGTACATTATATTATTGAATTTACATGCAATTGGTGATATAGTATAATATATCATAATATATTATTATTATTATTATTATTATTATTATTATTATTATTATTATTATTATTATTATTATTATTATTATATTGAAATATTCAACTCGGATTTATCAAATATTGATCATAAATTCAATGAATACAATCCAAAACTTAATGTAGTGTTCAAGTAATGTTGTCAGTTTTGATTGAAATTTAAATATTCATTAGATTGGTAATGATAAACCAAACTATGATAACCTGCAAAATATTAATTAGTACCTATAAATTAACCCATTTTATCTATTCGAATTAGACTTCACAAAAAATCAAGACTAAATGGCGTAATTATTACCATTCGAAAACCCAATACTATGAAAATTCATTCTCATTTCATTATATAGACCAATAGAATAAAAATACACATACTCCGAGATTAATGCACCAAGAATTTTCAGTTAGCGTTGAAAGTTCTAAATTCGGATGTATTTTGAAACACAATTGTCGCGTGGTTAGGACTTAAACCGCCATTAATTTATCAACAGGTAATGTTTAAATTTTCTTATTTAATAACTTGTTAATTGGTTGAAGGGTAGCGATTAAAAAATTATTCATTTAATAATATTTATTAATAAGAAATATGATAATTCTATAAATTATATAGCCCAATAGTTTATTATAAAGCCTCTATTTAGATTTGTTATTTGATAATCAGAATTTACTCCACTCTAGAATCCAATTAATTCGAAATGATCTAAATTCGTCATACATATCAAACCTGCAAAGGCAAAATAACTTGTGACACAGTGATCATTCAAATTCTATCAAATATAGAATACGATACCTGAAAAATATATCGTAGCAACGGCTTTTACTATACATGGATCCTTTCCAGAGAAATTCGGATACATAGCAATGGAGTAACTAATATTAATTGTTGCATGCGTCCGATAAATCTCAAATAGGTTCTGAATTCTGTTCATAGTATATAAATATAGGCTCAAGATTAATAAGATTAGCATAATTCAAACGAAAATGATGTGGTTGATCTACTTTTTCTGGTTACATTTAATCTTCTCCCAAAGCAATGACATGCCAATTGAGGCATACGAAGATATCGAGATGTTGAACTCTCTGGCAGAGGTCATGAAGCAGGCGCAAAAAGAAGCGATTGAAACTGAACAAGCTCCCAGAGCCGAAGCTCTCGTGAGTTGGTCTGCACCTTACGAAAAAGAAGCGATTGAAGCTGAACAAGCTCCCAGAGCCGAAGCTCTCGTAAGTTGGTCTGCACCTTACATGGCGAAACCCAAGTTGATTAAAACGTTATCTGACAGCTTTGCAATGAATTTCCTTAATTACGCCGCTACTGCATACTGTCCACAGAACGAGATTGAGCAATGGAACTGCTACAACTGTCAGGGTTATGGTGCAAACACTAAGGATGTAGTCTACCTTGGACATGATAGACATAAATCTGCTGGTTTTTTGGGAGTGAATCACGATCACAAGATCATTGTTGTATCTTATCGTGGTACTAGTAACTTCAAAAACTGGATTATTAATTTGAAGTTTAAACTTACTCCACTCAGGACCAATCATTCTGCTACAGTTGAAGTCCACTCCGGTTTCAATGAAGCTGTCGATGCTCTTTTACCTATGACTAGAACTGCAATTCAGAATGCCAAAAAGAAGAATCCTGGTTATCGAGTTGTCTTCACTGGTCACAGTTTAGGAGGTGCCTTAGCTTCTCTTAGTGCATTCAAACTTGCCGAAGAAAAAACACTCAGATGGGAAGATATGCAAATTATCACATTCGGTCAACCTCGTGTCGGCAACCCAGCGTTCGCTGATTATTTAAATTCCAAACCTGTAGAAAATGTTAGAGTAACCACACGAGGCGATTTGGTCACAATTTCACCCGGTCATTTCCTTGGTTACTATCACAACCAGCATATTATCCACATGGACTTGAATGGCAGAAACATTCGATGCTCAGCAACAGAGGAAGATCCTGTATGCTACGAATTCGTCAAAGAATTGACCCTTGATGCTCATTTCAAATTCTGGAACCACCGCATCAATTCCAACTGCAAAGATCCTAAGACTGTCGATACTCGTAACATATTCCAAAAGACCAAAGATAAATTCGTCTCCTTTTGGAAGGGCCTTTGGAAAAAACGAGGTTAAATACCTTGTTTAGTAGATTTTTTGATTTGCATTTTTTAATAATATTTCTAAATAAAAAATATATTCACAATATATAAAACTCAAAATATTTAATATTAATTTATCTAGAAGCATAACAAATATTTTTAATTGAATAAAAGTAAATCTAATTAATATATTGATTAATCAAAATTATAGAAATATGCATTAAGTAAAATTGGTAAGATACCAATATATTTAAGAAAAAAACTTTAAAATAACCAATATCAGGTATAAAAATAATGAAAAATAATTATAGAATTTAAGTTTGATAAAATTGGAATTTGTTAGAAAAATGAAAATATGATAAAATATTATTTGAATTAAATTATAAAAATGAGGATTAATTTATATAAAAAAATAAAAGTACAAAAGAAAATTTTAGTCAGAGTTTCCTTAATTGGAGAATCGGGGTATCGATCCCCGTGCCTCTCGCATGCTAAGCGAGCGCTCTACCATTTGAGCTAATTCCCCTTATTGAACTTGTGACCGTTATTAGCTCTTGGAGCGTCATTGAGGACACTGACACAGCCATTCTGTAGGCCAGATTGTGGAACATGACGCCTACCAGCTGGGGTAAACTACCAATAATCAGGTCTCTGGCTATCCGGCCTTGATCACTCGTAAATGGGGCTTTGTAAAGAGCGACTAGACTAGCAGCAACAGTGGCGGCGTTAGGATCCGATATGCTAAAAAGACGGAATCAAGGAATATCAATAGGAACAGACTTAGAAGGAATAGTGTAAATGATTCAAGTGCAAATATAAGCAGTTACTTGAGTATACCACAAGGGCCGGTTTTGAGAGTAGGCAAAAGGTTTATTTGTGTAAGTAATGTAAGAGAGTGTGTGTAAATTAAGTGGGAAGTATTGATATAAGTAGAACATGATGGATTAATAGCATGATTGTAAGAGTATCTGCATATAGTATTACCAAGTGTTTAGAGCCTTATTCATAATTGGTTAGGATCATTCATATGGCTTAATTGGTAGATACGGGATTTAGTAGTGAGTTTTGAGTGAGAGAAGGTGCCAATTAGATAGCAATTGTCACAGAACTAGGATTGAGATTTTAATTTCCATATTAATTTCCACTGGTTTAGAATAAATATAAACACTAAATATATAATTAATATTATGATACAATTAATCTTCATTATACTAAAACCTTCAATAATATATATTTTTCACTTAGGACTTTATAACTTGATGTCTAACATATTATTATAAATCTTTAATTTTTGTTTTCATAAATACATATTTTAATACACTCAAAATTTTATAAAATTAATGAATCTTAATAATATTTATTATTCAATCAATAATTTTATTAGATATTGTATAGTATTATAATGAAATCTGATTTCTATATCTATACCAAGCTCATAATACCATATACTTTTAGAGTTTATGTATTAAAAGTTTTTCAAGTATATAATATACACTCTAATTGAATTTTATATTTATTGAATCTCTTTCAGTTTCAATATGTTATTTTAAAATATGATATATTACCAATAAGGATATGATATCAATAATATTTATGCGATTAAGGCTAAAAATATTTTATAACTATCCAAATACATATTATCAAACAAATTTATTTACTTTCAGAATTCGGAATTAAACATTCAAAATTGAAATGTAAATTTGAATTTTTACAATCAAAACAGATCAACCTAAAAATCTACCAATTAAATTACTGATTTAATACTTTTCAAATATCAAATAGTAGATAAAAAATAATTTATATAAATATCTATTGCTGTTAAAAAATTTTCCAAGTTTTTCATCTTTCAATATTCATTTCGCTCATGAACATCATAATATTAACTATCTATATTACCATAACCCAAAGTTTATTCATTAACGACCTTTTAACAGATCACGAATCCCAAATAGATAGTGAGATAACAAAAAGTCGAAAAACTATCAAAAATTCTATAAAATCTAGTAGGAGTGGATTACAATCAGCTTCAGTTAAAGATGATAAATTCAAAAAGAATCAAAAATCAAAAGAAAGAGAAAAGAATGAAGAAAATAAGAATGTTTTAGATGCAGAGAGACACCCTATGAGGAGCGATAATGATAGTGAAAAGAATGATTGGGACGAACTACAAGATAATAGAATCTCATTTAACGAACAATGGAAAAATGCACAAGATGATCCGAGAGATCATATTATACATTATGAAAATGCCATTGTTGACCTAGGCTACTATGAAAAGTATTACGACGACCAGTATAGGATTAGCAGGGTTTATTAACTTTAGTAATTTCATTCTATTGCATTCTACATTATTTATAATTGTTTGCATTTTATCTATTAAAACGAATATATATATTCATTCATTTGAAATATGATATATATATAAACAATATATTAAAGCAAATGGAAAAGCATTATAGTATCTATTATATTTTGTAATAATATTTTTTTAAAAATTATTTGTATTGTTAAACATAATAATTATAAATCAACAAGATCATAATCGATTACAAATTATTAAGATATATTATGATGAAAATCCTTATTATGTAATTTTGTTTATGATACAAAATGAAATATATATATATATATATATATACTATCAAAATTTCAAAAATATTCAATGAATTCAAATATTTTGATAAAATTGAATTTTTTTTTCAATAATTAAATAATTTTACAATCTTTACATTAACCAATGAAAAAAAATATGAAAACATTTGATAGTTATATTGCTATTGATATAATTGAGAAAATATTAGTATATTAAAAGATAATCCCAATATAAACAAAGATAAAATTCAATGTAAAAATTTACTTAAATATCATAATTTAAGGAAAAAAATTTCTTTGAAATCGGTAAATTCTTGAAGATTTGAAGTTAGAGATTTGGATCTTCATTCAAATAAACAATTAATAAAAAATATACAATATATAAATAATATGAATGGATTTATAATAATAAAATCATTTCACCAAAAATTAATTTGTCCTTTATGAAATTAGCTCTAGTTACTTTATTCCTTTGCACTTTGAAAGCTGCGCCAATGCCTCAGCAAGATGGGATGGACGCTTTGAAGGAAGCAATGATTGAGGGGTTTATGGAGGAGGCTGGGCTCGATGTTCCAGATAGTAAGAAGGATGAGGTGATCGAAGAGCGTAATTTCGAAAGAGTCGTTGTAAGGGAAGAAGATGACGACACGGGCGACCATATTGATGAACTGATCGAAAGGATTGATATGGTTCAGAATGGCCATACGACGGAAGTTGAGGAGGAAGTGATCAAGGAGGTGGGAGGCGAAGAAGTTGAGGTAGAGGTGGAGAGAGAAGTAGCGATTAATGACGATGCTAAGATTATTGCTGAAGAAGAAGCCATTCTTAATGAAGTATCAACAGAAGGGGAAACAACAGATGATGAATTCACTATGGATGACGAGGATTATGAAGAAATTGACGAGTATTACGACAGCAGATACTTGAGAAATCATGGAGGTCGAGGTCGAGGCAAAGGTAGAGGTAGACAACATCATGGAAAACGTCACCATCGTCATTAAGCATCTATCATACATTCATTATTTATCATTATTCAGGAAAACACTAATCATAATAAACATTATTCATCATCGTATAAACATTTATATATAATATTACAATAATATTTATTAATTTTCTAGTATCATTAAAATTATCTTTCCAATAAAATAAAAAAAAGCAATGATTAAAAACTGCTATTTCATGATATTTAAATATACATATAAGCGTGATATTAAATATATTAAAATTATAATAATGAATTTCTACAACAACCTCTATAAAGTCTACTAATGCTTCTTGCGACCCGTTCTACGTTTCGCTTGATTGGGATTCTTTCTACCATAGCCAATGGTGAGAGAATTGGGGTTGAATTTGTTACTGTCCCTTCCAACAAGAATTTCGGGAATGAAATCGGGATCGAATAAATCTTGCTCTTTGCGTCGATTGTTATATGTGAGACGTCGTTGGTAGTGGGGTGTGTCTTCTCGTAGGATAAGGTCTTTGTTCTTATGACCTCCTTTGGGATTTGGGATAGAATACTAAATATTACGTAAGTATATGTATAATATATTATTTTGATAACTTACTCTAGTTCCTCTCAATCTATATTTAAAATTACGTTTCAAATAGTATACCATATTACCATTTTGGTCAATGGAGGTGGTAGTTCTCATTAAAGTGTGGCCACCGCAACGGGGACAGAATTGCTTGGACAGATCAATGGTAATGTGGTAGCATCCGTGGCATCTCATCACATAGCTGTTAATGCGTTTGATATGTTGGCCGTCCATGGAGAATAAATTCATATTCATTTGGAGTAAGACACGTTGCATGGCATAATCCCCAGTGATACAAGCGACTTTGACGGGTGGACGATTTTCGTCCTCATCTTCCAAAAGGTCGTGTTCCTCTTGGATTTTGTTTTTTAAATTTGATGGAGTGATCCATCCGTCTTCGTCATCATCTTCCTCGTCAACTTGAACGGCTTCTTCTTGTTCTTTGGTTTCAGCTTCTTGATCATTTGATCCTTCTTGATTAATTGATAAATCATCTAATTTTGAAGAAACTTCCTCTTCAATATTTTCTTTTTCACCTTGATCATTATTATTATTATTATTATTATCCAATTCTTCTTCATCTTCTTGCTGATTTTGATTACTTTGATTAGCTAAATTATTCTGAATCTAAATAATAAAATATTATTATCATCAAATAATATCATAATATAAATTAATATAATTACGGGAATAGGCTCAGTACGAATATGATCCCAACCGCTCAATTCTTTTTCAAGGGTCAAGGTTAAGGCTAAAATTCTCAAATCAACCTTGGATAAAATATTAAAATCTCCTGTTTTCTTGGTAAAATTGACAACTGTTCCACTATATTAATATCAAATTTAATTAATTAATAGTATATCTATTACCCATTTTCATAGCTTCTTCACTAGGAATTCTGGTTTCCAATTCGAAAGGTAATAAATTCAACTCTTCACGAGCCTGTCTATCCCTAACTTCTTTAAAAACTTCCTGTACTGTAATATATTTGTGAGCTTTGTCCTTTAATTTTAAGCCTCCAACAATTAGAGCTTTGGAGTCGATAACCAATACTTCAACAGGTTGTGAAATAATTCCTTCCATATCTTATTGTTTTTTAGATTAATAGTCTATGATTAATTTAATATTTTTTATAATTTATATTATTTTAAAATTTTTAGGTTCAATAATATTCTATTAATCTAAAATGAATATTTTTTTCGAGTGAATAAACTTTTATAAAGAATTGGAGAATGATGAAATTATGGGATTTCAATAGAAAATTCTATTTATTTCAAATTTTTGGATTATTAAGTAAATAATAATTTTTAATGATATAAATCATACAATTTCTGATTCAGAATAAAGTCAAAATTAGAAATATGTTATTTGATATTTTTTCACATCATTATATGAAAATAATCGACAACATTATCATTAACTTACTTTTTTTGAATTCGAATTAATTTAATTTTGTTAAAATTAATTCCAAATAAATCATCATAATAAACCAAAATTTCTTCAAATCTATTCCACTTTTATATAGTAATTACTTAAAATAGATTTAAATGACCATTTATATTTTTATTATAATAAAACCCGATTGTAAAGGTTCAAGGTTTAATGTGGTAGTAATTTCTGTTTATTAATTTATGTATTATACCTTTTTATGGTCAAAATTTTAGACATGCTTTTGAAAATTAAATGATTCAAATAAAAAATTGAAAAATAGATTCGTTCCATTTTACTAACTATTCATTTTTTATCTAAGTATATAATATAGTCATTTAAAAATAATTTTATAAAATCATTTCTAGGGGAAAGTTATTTAATCATTATATGATTTAAATAAATTAATTACCAGATTGCTTGAGTCCTATACAATTTGATTTTCGATTAACATCAACAATAACAAAGAAATTGGGATTTTTATGATTTTTGGAATAGGATAAAATTTCAAAGTTATATTAATTCAGTTTGAAGGTAAAAATATATTATATTAGTTAATTGGTTGATAAGCCACAAACAGGGGTTATTGTCAATTCAGGGGTTAATCTAATAAATAATAACTTTAATCTTAAAATATCCTCAGGATAATTTTACCATGATTATAACTGTTTCATAAATATAATATATAATTATGTTTATTGATACAAAAATAAAATTAAACCAAACTTAATAATTTTAAATACAATTTCGAAAAATTCTAATTTTAGCATAGGTTACCATTACTTTTATTAAAAATCAATTAAAACCAGCTAAAAGATTAAAATAACAATTTCTGCTCATATTTAAAATTAGTACTGATCAAAAAAATGTATGTCAAGCTCTGAAATATTCGTCAGCTCCTTTTGTTAATTGTATAGTTTTCCAGTAATAATTCAATATAATCATAATTTTTATTTTTTAGGTAGGATATTTTGTTTATTTGGAATTGAGCAAAAATATTATGATTATCCTTGATTAAGCTGCACAATTTAGTTTTATTTAATAAATATTTGAGATATATAATCAATTCTATTGTTTGCATCCGATTCGTAAATAATTCAATTTTTACTTACATATGTTAATTAAATATATTATACCTAAACCATTAAAATTAAAATATCATGGTAATTATTGATAAATTTTTCCAGATATTTATAATCAATTGAATGAAATCAAAAATATTATCCAATAACAAATGTTCTTTAAATTGCCTTTTAATTAGATTATTTTTTTCGCCGTATATTAAACTTTGATTGTTTCAATTGATGATTGGTGAATTTTATTTTGGATAACTGGTACTCACTATTGACTCAATATTTGATTGCTTTTGATTGTGTCAGATGTTCATAATAAAGATTATTAAGTTGAAATGGATTTTAATTCAAATAATGAATACTATTATATAATCATTATGAAATGGCCATATTGGTATTGGAATAGTTTTTTAAACATCCATTAAATATGATGTAATCATAATCTAATAACAATATTTCATATAGTTCAAATTAAAAATCAACAAAAATCATAACGATAACCAATTAAGCTCACCTACAACACATCATACCAAAAAAATCGGTGTCACACTTTAAAAAATCAACGTGATAAATTAAAATTTTTTGAAGGTTATATTTATTCAATTCCAAGTCTCTTATTTGAATCACTCTCAATTTTATAAAAACTGATTTATAATTTTTTTTCAAACAATTGTTGATTAATTGTTAGTTGAATTTAACATAATATTATATTAATATTTTCTGTTGAAATATTAAAAAATATATATTATAATATACACATAATTAATTATAATTCAAAATGGACGATATTATAGATGGACTTAAGAAAAAAGGTAATTTTTATTCAATAATTAAACATTCATCAAGACTTAAATTTCTTTTTAGATACCGAACTTAAAGTTAAAGCTTTAGAAAATTTAGTTCAGACTTTAGCCACCAGTGAAGAAGTTGTTCCTGTAAGTATCCAAATTCTGTGATTTGTTAAATTTTAATTTAATTTTATTTTAGAATCGCAATTTGGACGAAATAATAATTCTACTACCTAACTTAATCAATACTTCCCTATTTTCTATTAGTGTTAAAGCAATAGAGTCTACACCTTTTATTTTAAGACAGTTAATTCGTCAAATTCGCCCTTTAAAACCTTATTTATCTACAATTATCCCCCACCTTATTGACCGTCTTGGTGATAGTAAGGAGAAATCAAGAGAATTGACTTTACGCGCACTGGCCGATTTTTGGCGACTTTTATCCACCTTGAATACCCCTAGTCAGGACCCTAACGCGAGTACGATAAGTGACCCCAAAGCATTAGATACTAAATCACTTGATTTTTTGGGTAGGAAGGTGGTGGAATTGGGTTTAGGGCATAAAACATGGAGAGTTAGAGAGATGGTAATTTTAGTTTTAATTCTATATTGTTAATTATATTTTATTGTATTGCTTTATAGACACTTTTCTGGCTTGCTGAATGCTCAAGAACTATCAATTGTTTCCCGTTACACAAATTCACGAGCGCTGTGCTTGTGCTCGTCGAGGATGTTAATGAAGCGGTGAGAGAACAGGCTAAAATCTTAATTTTTGAAATATATCCGTAAGTATTGGTATATTATTAATATTTTTAGAAAACTTGATTGAATATGTTAAACTTAATAGAGTCACCTCTGAAGAATCGAGAAGTTCACTCAATAAAAGTCTACAAAAATCTACCCTTCGAAAGAATACGATTAGTCAAATCCAACAGACGCTTTCTGAAACTTCTATCAGCAAGAGCACTGATCAGGCTAACTCGTCAGTTGTATCAAGCAATAGTATATTACAAACCTTAAACCAAGGAGTGGATATTACAAGCAACTCATTCTGGTCAGCTAATACATCTATGATAAACGATACAATGTCTGACAAACAACAGGATACTGTCACATCTCGATCTCATTCGCCAACCAATTCCGCGACATCAAGTACAGCTCCAAGGACCACCAACGCCACTATATCGGTTCCTGCTCCACAAAATATTCCACCAATGAAGTTATTTGATTTGGACGATTTAAAAACCCAATTAAACCAAATTACATCGTTTTTTTCTGGCAAAGAAACTGAAGATAATTGGGAATTCAGAGATAAATCAACTTACAAAATTAGACAGATTGTTAGAGCAAACTTGGATGAAACGTATGTAGCCGCTTTGTTAGACTGGTTCAAAACCTTTGAAGAGGATTTTATAAAGACTTTGATTAGTCCAAGAACTACTCTCGCTCTTTCAGCATTACATATGTTATCTGATATGGCCCTATTTTTACCATTTGGATTCTTGGATGGAAGTAATCTAAAATTGATGTCAGCTTTGATGAGATGTGGTGTTTCATCCAGAAAACTTGTTGCTGATGCTTCTCAAGTATCAACCATTGTTTTAATTCAGAATACTAATTATAATGTGAAATGCCTCAGTATGATTACATCTGCTATTGTGGACAAAAATGCACAGTTAAGATTATATGCAGTCAGCTATTTGCATACCTTTTTAATTAATCATGGGCCTACCAAATATAAATTAATGGAAAAGAAAAGTTTGATCACAGCTGTTGAATTAATCCAAAAGGCTCTACAAAAATCCATTTTAGACGCCAATCCTAAAGTAAGAGAATTAGCAAGATCAACATTTTGGGTTTTTGAATCCATATGGAAGGAGAGAGCTACCACTTTATTTAATTCTTTCGATGCTACTAACAAAAAATTAATTTTGAATGATAAAGATGTCAACCCCGCTACAGTTTTAACTTTGAATAATCAACCACATGCCCCTGTTCCACTTTCTACTTCCCTCTCAAGTTCTAGAAATAAAACTAATCGTCCACCATCCAGGTTTCAGCAAGGTAGTGCAAGTTCAAACAGGCCTAATTCAGCACTGTCGCGAAATGCGCAATCTGTCTCAAATAGGCCTACATCAGCAATGTCACGAAATACACAATCTCTCGCAAAGAGTACATCTCGACAATCCCATCGACCTGGGACTGTCGCTGCAAATTATAACTCTTTAGCCAAAACCGAGAGATCAGGCCCATTATCTGCTAGTGACGCTGCTGCTCTAGCTTCTCGACCTAAGAGTAGTATGAGAAATATTAGCTCTATTACAACACCACATACCAGGATGACTAGATTACCTTCGAACACTCATATGAGAGCTTCTCTTACTAAATCGCCCTTACCCGGAATTGAAGAAAATAGTTTCAACTCCAAATTGATGTCCCCTTCGAATAAAACATCACTAAGAGGTAATTACTCTGTAAGGCCAACGTCTCGCCAAGGTCACGCTCTATCAAATACCAATAGTGCTCCAAGTAGATTAGGTAAACCTGTTTCTATGATCCCTACCTCTTCTTCAAGCTCTCAAGCTCGAAGACCTGGTTCAGTACTTTCTACTCACTCAAATAGCTCTAATCAACAACCTAAGAAATCTGAATATACCAACGGTAGTCATAAAACACCTTTAGATCAATCCAATATGTCTGGCTACTTTTCACCTCCTGGGCCACAAGCGGTTAAAGAAACTCAAACAGAGTCAGTTTCGATCCCATCAATTGCAACATCCCCTTCATTGGATTTGGCTGATGAAATTTCAATGCTCAAAATATTTGAACCTAATACGCCTAAATCTGATCAGCAATCACTGACGCTTAGCCCCAAAAATAGTAACAGTCAAAGCTTTGGCTTTTCGCCACCTGCCCAAGAGCATCCCTCTTTGCTTGGCGGATTCAATTTGCCATTGCCTGAAACAAACTCTGCATTAACTGAACTTCAAGAAAAGCTGAATGCTAAATTCCCTCATCATAAAGCGCTTCCATCCAACGCTGCCATTTTAGGTCATAGATCTCGCAATAGAGATTCCATGTCTGGGTTTGATGCAGAAATTATCTCCATGTTGCCCAATCAAAAGGACAAGTTGCAAATTCTATTAAGACTCTCTGACAAGCTCAACCAAGGACAAGAGGTCACGTCCAGTGAATTCCGCACCTTGAATAGAATGTCCAAAGAGATGGCATATACAGTGTATCCCAAGTGGCACGAATTCTGGACACTCGCTAAATGCTTTGAAAAATTACTCAAATCCTGCTTTAACTATCTCAAGAATGAGTCAGTTGACGGAGATCTTAAGCAATCTTGCATTTACCTCATCGAAACACTCGTGTCTCACCAAACTCCTCTTGCTAACGAATTCACCATTGAAATTATGTCCAGTTTGATTGATTGCAGAAATCTTGGAGATGTTGAAGTAGGTGCATCGGCAATTGACGCATTAATTACATTCGCTCACGCTGTGGACCCTATCCTCTGCTTCTCGACAGCTATGGCATACACCAAGGAGCTATTCTTTTCTTCGGAAAGTGAACAGACTGATGGTGATGTTCCTCTCAGTACCAATCTGGACGAACAACAAAATCCCACTCATATTTGCTTAGGATCAGGGTTTCTAGTCCTATCCAAACTGATACCTAGATGCAATCTCGACTTCATTCAACTCAAGCAGGCCGAACTCGGAGAGATCGTCTCTAACGGCTTCAGCTTCAAATCTTCAGAAGTCAGACGCTACGTTTTAGAACTTGTAATTTCCATTCATTCTATCATCCAACCCATCGGCATTAGTCTACAGGGCTTTTTCCCCAATTTATCGGAGAATAAGTTAAGATTGGTAGAACTCTATGTAAAATAATTGAATATTTATATTAAATCTTTCAAATTATGTTTTAAAATCGAGTGAATAAATATAAATAAAAAAATATTATAATAAAATTAATAATTTCCTTTATTTTATATAATATATTTCCAAACTATTGGATGTTATATACCCCATTAAAGCTCATTGTTTTGAGGTTTAATTTCATTATTTAATTTCTCATTAACATCATTAAAATTTTATAATTGTTTTACAGTGCAGAAGTCTTTTAATACTCCAAAACTTTAAAATATCAGGATTACAAATTTGGAGACTATAGTTGGCGAGATAATAGAGCCTTTGTTTTTGATTTAATAAAATTTTTAATAATATTTGCTTTACATGATTTGTCATTTTCATAAATAATTAAAGGCCTTCGAATTTGGCAAGATCAACGATATTTTGTTTTGCTATTGTCTAAAAATATATTATATGTGATAATATTCATATTAATTCCTTGTAATAAATGGATTTAGAGTAAATTCCAATATAATTCATATTAATGATTAATAATATTTTCTTTTGTAGTTTTTTGGTTTAAGAAGGATTAGAACTAGAGCTTTAATCCATTTATCAAATTTCTGATAAAATAATAAAATATACAAAGGTTAATAGCCTTCATCAATAGTAATAATTTTTTTAATAGTTTATAATCTAATTATATTATTTTTTTTCTTTTAAAAGCATAATAATGTATAGAGTATTGATTTGGAGTTTTTCATTTTAAATTATTTATTTTTTAATATAAAACAGATACATCTGTAGTTGATATGCAATCTCTTAGAGACATCATTTGATAATAAATAGGAATCCTTTTTTATATACTTTGGATTTTTTTCTAATAGTAATTTATCTCTAGTAATCAGTTCTAGGCTTTTTTTCGATTGAGAATTGTCCTCTGTTAGACCTATTAATGTAATAATAAATACATCCAAGAGGAAGGGGCTTCTTTACATATATCATGAACAAATCATAATAATTTTTTTGGCAGGTAAAGTCACAAAAAACTGTTTTAACATAGGACGATTGATTAAATTCGACCATGATCCATTAGTGCAAAAAAGTGTAAAATTTGGATCCAAGATTGTGAGACCAATAGATAATATTTATTATTTAATAAAATTCAATTTATTTAAAAAAATTTGTAAGCTATATTTTAAAAATATTTGACAAAAATATATTTTCTCAATATGAAATTATACTATTTTTAATTTTTTCAAAATTTAATAAATAACTAATTAATTTAATTAATTATTAATTTAAAATATTATATCAAAAAAATTTTTTTACAAATTTTCTTCAATTAAGAGCCGCAAATAATTTTTCACTGTTTTAAATGAAATTCTTATCCCAAGCTTAATATTCATTTGATTCAGATTTAAGGTGTCATGCTTTAAAAAAGCGGACTGAAATTAGTTAAATTCTTAGTTTATTTAGGCTGGCATCTTTCCAGCATTGATATTATTAGGCAGTAGATTTGTAAAATGATCTTATAAGGTTTATATTGATCAGTTTTGGAGGTTTTATGCAAGTATTAACATTTCAATTTTATCAATTATAATTATATAAAATAATGATTTAATCTAACAGTATATTTAATTTAATTTATTGTGAATATTATTCAATTATTTGAAATCCATTTTATCCAATAACAAAATCATAATAATTTAAATTATTTCTAAAGATATTATATTATAAATTTTTAAATATTAACTTAATTTGCAATTAAAATTTATTATATATATATATATATATATATTTATAGTTTAATGTTTCTATTACTTCTAAACTACCTAAGGTTCATTAGATACTCTATTGAAGATAAAATTCAAAGCATGTATACAAATACAGCATAAATTACTATAATATTTTAGTTTATATTAATTAGATAAGGACAAAATTGATATAAAAATTAATGCTTGAGATAATTGCCCTTATATAGTTGAGTTATCCTTAAATCTTAGGTAGGACATGGACGATTATATGTGAATCTGAATGTAATAGACAAACTTCACAAAGTACCTATGATATTTAAAGATTTCATATTACTAATAGATTATCAATATGATATAATATAAATTTAAATATTCAATTAGTTTAATAAATTCTATATTAAATTAAAATTTTTTTTTGAAATAAATTAATTATCTAACGAGATCATTCTATATTATTTATAATTAATCAATATTTTAATAATAATAATAATAATAATAATAATAATAATAATAATAATAAGGATAATAATAGATTAGGAATTATTTCAATATGAATTAAAAAAACAATGGATAAGAATATAAAAATAATTTAAGTGGGTGATCAATTATAAATTTGGGTGAATTTTTAATCAAAATTCATAATTAATCTTACTAATTATAGATTTTATTTAATATCTTTCACTATTATATTTGTTATTTTGTTAGGATTAGGATATTGAGTAAATATTTTTCAAATATTATAATGTAATATCAATTGTTGAAATCATGATATTATTGATCAATGCAATAATTATGAGTGGGTAGTTTGGATTTTATTGTGACAAGTAGAGACTAGTATTTATACTATGATGTATGTAAAATATTATGATGCCTAATATAATGTAAACATTTTAATAGGTTTATTTATTCCAAATTGATAATCTATTCTAAATGATTGGAAATTGATTATTTCAGGTGGTCATTCATGGAGAAAGCAATGCGCTATTCCAGTTTGATAAACAATTCTTAATAATCAATAATTCTTTTAATGCCTACCTTTCATCGTGATTAGATAATAAATATATATAAACTTGTTTAATAGGATTAAATGCTAAAATAATACCAAATTGATTGTAAGTACAGGTAATTATTATATGAATCTGGTTGAATGCTTGATAGAGTATATATGCTTCAACTTGAAATAGTATTTGTTCATTAACATAACCCTGTTCAGTTGATAAAATACGTGACACAAAGAGATTAAACTTAATAATTCAGCTTTTCGATATCTAAACAATTAAGTCAATAAAATAGTTAGATCCTGGATGTTACCATATTAAATCAAATTATTAGATACTAATATAAAAGTTTTTAATTTGTTATAAAATATTATTAAAGTATTATTCTTTAAAAGAATATATTAATTTTATAAGGAATATATACCTTTCATACTATTGTCAATTTATGATTGAGAAAAAATATACCAACTCAGTGATTATGTTGATATTACCATATATCAAAATAATTTAAAATTTTTGAAATTGATATCAGTATAAAAAATGAAGCAATATTATGTCGATATCTCATAGATGATAATGATATTTATATTATTATCGAATATGATACCAATAAATTGGAATGAGATAGTAATTTGAAATGAATATTATAAAAATTTTGAATTCTGAACTTTTTATATATAAATAGTATTCAATATATAAAACAAAATTTACAAATTATTTCAAGATATTTATTAATAAATAAAGAAATGATATAGAATTCCCAATTCAAAATATGAAACTGAACATTATAAAATAATTTGTTATTAATTATTCATAATTAATTTTCTCTAGCAACTAAAATATATTTAATTATATTGATTTGATATTAATATAATTCTTGAGACAATATTAAAATAAATATAGGTTTAATATGGGATAAAATAATCATAAACATTTAACTATATCATATAATAATATACTTTTAATTTGATATCTAATATAAATCTATAATAGCTTTAATCAAAATAATTTTTTATCACAATTAATTTAATAGTATGAAAGCATGATATAATGTGCCTTTACAGATCAAAAATATTAACACTTGATTTATATTTCCTAATCCTAAAATTATAAATAATGGAAATTGAAATCTTACATCTATAGTCTATCCAATCTGAATATACATAATTCATAGTAGTTTAAATTCAATAAATATTAAATAGTTTTTAGAATTTATGCATGAAATATCCTTAATCAATTTTCTACAATTGAATATTCAATTAAGTGAATAGAATGCAGTTAATAACTGGATTATTTGAATAGTTGATAAGTGTGATAACCAAATCAAAGAAACTGAAGCAAATTTAAGTTTAAAACCTTTTCAAGTCATCAGTTCATTGAATAATATTCAATTAGTTACTAAAATTTCAATTTAAATTAATAAATTATTGAGGGTAAAATAAATTATACTCAATTCATATATTTTTGCACCAAATTTCTGGAGATTAATTTATATATTGGCTAAATATTCGTTATAGTTTACTCTAATATTCCTTTAAAATTATCAATAAACTTATATAAATTTATATATTTTTTAAAATATTGGTAAAAAGGTAAAAATTAGGATTAATTGTAGAATATTCAGTATTTTAAAAGATTAATATTTAATCTAAAGCTGAATAAATATAGTAATCAAAATGTTTCAAATTTAATATTAAATTATTTGTATACTTTTATTAACTTGAACGAATTTATGATATTACGTCAATAAACCTCGGGATGAGTCGAGGTTTAAGATTATTGATTTAATAAGATTTTTCTCACAACCCTGAAGTATTATTTTATCTTAAATATTATTCAATTTTAAAGCGATAAACCTGATAAATGGAATATGATATCAATTTATAATAAATATATATATATATATATATATATATATGGATTATAATTATGATGAAACCCATATTTTATACTATTAATTTTAATTTTATAAATCCTAACTTTAATTATTATTATTATTATTAATTAATTAATTAACTTATAATTTTTTTTATTTTAAATTAATATTACTTTCAATTATTAATATTTCTTAATTATAATTAGATTAAAATAGTAATAATAAAAATAATTAAAATGAAATATAATTCACATGATGTTTTGTCTATTGATAAATATTTTAATATTATAATAAAAAAAATTAATAAAAGATAGATGATACTATGATATTTGAAAATATAAAATATTACAAATTGTATATTATTATAATATTGTTTTTTTATATTTTTACCGAATTATTAATTTTAATGATTATTTTCAAATCTTTTACTAAATATGAGTTTAAACTCGAACAACAGTTAAATAGCAAATTTGGATTAAAATATATGAACGTATTATATTTTATATTATCATGATGCTCGCTTATTAAATCCCTTATACTTTTTATTATATATGAATTAGTAACTGGTTTTTTTGAAAAAAAAGTATTAATTTTTTCTTTGAATGATTTTAACAATTCTTTATAATCAAAACAATATTTTAAATATTATTTTGTTATTAGTTTAATAAGTTAAAGTATGAATTAGTATTATCTTTTTTAGAATTTGATCAAATAATGGAGCCACCAGCTTGCTGAATTCATATTTAGTATAATAATAAATGAATAATCTAGCAAGCTGAAAGTTGAAAGAATGTGCGAGATATGGAAGATAAAGTAAAGCCATTGGGAAAAGCATACACTAAACCAAAAAGCACCCAATAAAAAATTCCCCAGGGGTTCCATCCATAACCGTATTTCATATTTTGTATATCTGTCTAGTTTAAATAAGTCGCAGTAATAGTCAAATTCTAGGAGTGTTGAAGTAAATGAGAACGTTATTAAACTTATGAAAGGGGTAAGTTGAGTTGTGAACGGTATCAAATGCTGATTGCTAGAAGTATTCGCCGTGAGTATTAAATAGATCGCGATAGAGCTTAAACTTTGAATCATTCTCTCGTATATCGTATAATGACTAATCATACTATTCAAATCTATTGAATCTACAGTCAAAGTGAATAAACAGAGAAAAGAAATGCTTAATGTAACATTTAAGATGATCCAGTGTATTTATACCTCATTAATGGATCAAATTTAAATTTTAAATTCTCCCCAATCCTGTCAATATAAAAGCTGAAATACTTGAATTAAAATTAAAATTTTATAATTTAGGAAAATATTATTTTTTTATTATAAATTAATTTGACTAAATTTATTTTAATTAAAATTTTTTAAAAAAACAAATTAATATTAATTTATGAAATTTATTGAAATATTATTTGAATTTTAAATATTAATATTATTAAATAAAAAATATATTAATATATTTTTTTATTCATTTTCATAAAGTTAAAAATAAAAATTTATCTTATGAATTAAGCTTTAATTATAATAATTAAAATAAATTTTAATTGAAATATTATGAAATTTAATTAAAATAGGGTGATAATTGATTAATTTATAAATTGTAATAAAAAATCAATAGATTTATCCTTTATGCAATATCAACTCATCAATGCATGAATTTTAATGCACATTTCAATTGAAATTTAATGGTTTTTATCTTTATTTTAATTTCAATTTCAAATAGTTCATATATATCATTAATCTCATTAAAAAAATATTAAAAATATATTAAAAAATTTTCAATTTAAATTTTGTGAATATTTTTATCTATTGAAATAATTACAATTTTAATATTGTTAGTTATATAGATAGATTTTATTTAACAATTTCGAATTGATTATCACTTTATACACCAAATGCATAGAATTTTCTCCTTAAACTGCTGAAACTGTCATTTTAGAATGCGGTATCATTTGGTAGTAAAAAATGCATTTGTATCAGATTTTAATTTTTTTTGTCATATTGACGCATTTGGTTGACTTTGTTTTAACTAATTAACTATTTATTATTAAAAATAAATAATATTATTATATTTATACAAATAAAAATTTTATTTTTTTGTAGATTATATAATGTAAATATTATTAGACTGAATAAATTATTAATTTATTCTCACTATTAAACAAGGATATGATAATAGGATTTGAATTTATTAGATGAAGATCTTAATAAATAGATTATAATTTATGCATGCGAAATAGGAATTAGGGCATAATTACAAGTGAAAAAAATAATGTTTTTGCAACTAGTAAAAATTGAATAATTGGTCAATATTATGATAAAAATATCATAAATTGCTTAATATTTAGACAATTTTTTTTCATTTTTTGACTAATTATATGATACTATATTTGATGAAAGTTATTTCAATTATTAAATTAATTAAATATTAAATTTAAATAATTGATTAATTTAATTATATATAATAAAATAATTTATAATAATAAAAATTTTTGTTTAAATAAAATTTATAATAATATTATAAATTTACTTTTATAAAATTAAGTCTTATAAAAAAATATTATATACTAATCTTATTGGATAATTATTATTTTATTATTTTATTATTTTATTATTTTATTTATATACTTAAAAAGATAATTTATTTGCATTAATTTCCGGAACATTTTTTTAGATTGTTATAGGTTAAGTTTTGAGATTGATTAAATATTGATTGAAGTGTGTTATATATTGGAGGGGTATTGGTGAATGTTTTGGTTACTATAATTAGATATGAAATATAAAAATTATTATTCTAATAGTTTAAATATTATTAATGACTTAGACGGGAATACAATTCATTAATATTATTCTTAAATAAATTTATTGATTTTGTACCGAAAATACTTTATATAAACTAGTTACTATACAAATTTTAATCCATAAAACTCAAAATTTAATTTAAATAATTTCAATTTTTTAAGTTATTATGAATATTTTAAGGTAATATAAAATTTTTACAAATGTTTTAATAATAATATTTATTTCAGGTTTAGGACCTATTGTATTTAAAAGTTAACATAAATATTTGGTAATTTTAAATAATCATTTATATTATTTTATTATATCTTTTAAAATATTATTTATATCAAATTTAAAGACTTAAATATATATATATATATATTTATAAATGATATATCCACATTGGATGAATCCCTTAACCGTATTTATTTAATTTTAATAAATATTACTCAATGTTATTGAAAATATTTATTATTATATTTCAGAAATAAACACCTGATTTGAAGGATACAATAGTTATTAATATGATAATTAATAAGGATTTTAATGAAGAGATAGGGATTAGATCGAAAAATTCAATAAATTTCAATATGTTTTTTAAAGTATATATTGGTATAAATTGTAAATTATAAAAATTATTAGCAAGATATAAAAGATGTTTTGATAAAAATAAACCTTTAATTAAATAGATAATATAACTAATTAATATTATTTTTATATTGGTACTAATATAAATTAAAATAATATTAGAATGAATAAACAATATACTAGTTGTTTTATTTTTTTAGTAATGAATTTGACTATTTTATTTGAAAATATTAAATCTTGAACTTTTATTTTAATATTTGGAAATTGTTACATTAATTTAGATATCAATTCATATATATAAGTTATAAAATGATGATTTATCATTTAACTGAATATAGCATTATATTTAGATAAAATCAAATATATTCCTTTATTTTAAAATTATAGGTTTGTATTAGGTTATTAAAACTTAATTAAATCCATAAATTACTTTTTTTAGTTTTTTATTAGAATTTATATTAAAATTTTTATTGTAATATAAACTATTAATTAGTTTTATATTAAAGATATAATAAAAAAAGGATAGAATATTTATATTATTAATAGTTTGATAT
>JNEM01015841.1:0-19580 GCA_000697335.1 Conidiobolus incongruus B7586
TTATAATTAATAAATTTGATAATAAAATTAACATAATTTGTAAATCAAAAGTTTCCAATATTTCATTATTGAAATAATCGAATTAATATTTTAATAATTGAATATTTTATAATAAAAATATATCAAATTTTAAAATTAATTATATTATATATTTTAGAAAATATATATTAAATAAAATATAACTAGTAATTAATTTTAAAATTCTTATTTAATATTTTTTTAACTAATTTTATTAGTATAAACTTAATACTAATAGATTCAAAATTAAATAATATTTTTCCAATTATTATAAAAAGATATAATATTAATTATTATATATAGACTATAACTTTGATAATAATTATCATTTTAATTAATATATATAGTATAATATAAAAGTTAAATTATAATCTTTAAAAAAATATTTTTTTATTTATTAAAAATTTGATAAATATAAAGTAATTTTGAATTTTAATATGATATATAGATTTTATATTGAAAATTAAAATTAAATATAATTTAATAATAACTATTATTATTATTAAGTTTATTAATGATATTATTATATTTTATCATAAATATTGTCAATAAAGATTCTCTTATTAATAATATTATAAAATAATTTGATTATTTAATTATTTTTGAATTAGCTCTTTAATATTTACTTATGATAGGAAATAATCTTGCCTATTATTCAAGGAACTCTGATTATCACACTAGTTCAAGAAGTCATATTAAAGCCGCCTCATTTTATAAACTATTTGAACCTATTACTTAATAAACTCATATTTCTATCTTTATTTCAAAAATGTCCTGTTTTTGAGTTTTTATTATAATACTCTCAAAAGTATTAAATTTTTATTATATTTGAAATAAGTTATTTTCATCTAATTTTGTAAATTGTTTTAATTTCTTTAATTTTATAATAGCTTATTATTTACCATTAGTGATTCCTGGTTTAAACTCTTGAAAACCTATTTCCTTCAATAGTTATAATTGCCACTTATTATTAATATAATATAGTATAATATCCAATTTATTATTCTTGGTTTTAAATATTAAAATATAAATTAAATAATGATATAATTTTAAAATTAAAATTAAACAAATAAATTAATAAATGTTATAAAAATTAATAAATAATAAAAAATTAATAGCATCATATATTATTAATAACTCTTTTCTATATCTTTAGTAAGATTTTAATATTTAAAAAATAATTCTTTTTATTAAAAATTGAAATTTAATATTTTATAAACTAATTTAATTTGTTTGCAGGAATTTTTTTTCCTAAAAGCTATTTTTTTAATTATCCAAAATAATTATAATTATATAGGTTATAATTAAGTGAATATATTAGATATAGTAACTCTCTTTATTTTTGTTATATAAAAAATCTTTTATAGCTTGAATTTTATGTATTTTGCAATTATCATGTAAAATAATAAATGTCCTCAATTTATAATAAAAATATTATTTAAAAATTATTTTATTTAAAAAAGGTAATATATAATTTATTAATAATTGATTTTCCTTGAGATATTAAATAAAAAAATATATGCCATTATAATCTATTATAATAATTAATATTTACTTATATTCAAAATATTTATTTATAGGAATTTATAGAAAATATTAATTTAACTTAATCTAACAACTTATTTTATTTTTAAGTAAAAAATTATATAAAGGAATTTATAAGTATGGTGGTAAAATACCAATATAATATAGAAGAAAACTTAATATAAAATAGTGTGACACAGAATATAGTATTATAATATAGTTGTAATATGCAAATATAAACAAAGTTTAATTAAGCTTCAAACTAGAATAAGTCACTTATATATTAGATTTATAATAGATAGCACCAATATATTATAATATTAATAAAATATAGTTTTAAGCTTAAAAATAATATAAAAGATAAAGAATAGTAAAAATTGAGAGCAAGAAAAGGAAACTAATTTATTAAATAATTTAATACTATTTATATAATTAATTTAACTATAAAAATATATATAAGAGTTTAAAAAACAAGTCTTTTAATAAAATTTAAGATTTTTCAATTATAAATATTTATTGTAAAAACTATTGTTTTTAATTATACCCTAATAAGTTTAGTTTAATTATAGCTACTTTAATTTTCTTTTAAGCTTTTGTTAAATTATAAGATATTTATTTTATATTTCTATTAACTAATCTAAGTTTAAACTTTAATAAAAATAAAATACTTATATGATTAATATTAAATTACTTTGATAATTCTTTAATAAAAATAAAAAGGTATTTTTTAATATATTCTTTTACTCTATTAGTAAGTGAAAAAATATTAATAGAAATTAATTTTTTAAATTTTGATAAATTTTAAATAATATCCCTTCTAGCTATAAAATCATAAATCTAGCAATATATGATAGTTTTAGATAAAGCACCATCTTTATAAACTGTTTATAAGTTTTAGATAATTTTAAAGGATCTATAGTTAAGTTTTAATAATATAAAAATAAAAGCTTTTTAATAATTATAATATAATTTAAGCATAATTAAATTTAAATATAAATTTTAAAATCAAAATATTTTAATAAAAAAAATTATAAAAATTCAAAATATATAATAAGTTTGAAAAATCAAAAATTAAAAAATTTGCCATTGCTTAATTTCTATACTAATAATTTATTTAATGAATAACATTGGGTTTGGTTAAAATCTAATCAGCAGAATAATGGGAACTGTTGATTATAGACCAATAAAGCTAGTCTACATTACAGATAATATTGACTTAGTTATTAAATCCAGATAAAAAATATTTTTGAAATAAAACAACATAATTTATCAATAATAAAATTTATAACATCTCAAATGCAAATTGCATAAGGTGTGAAATGTAGTTAAACATCACACTTCGCTATTTTTGAACTTGAAATCATTTTGAACAAAATATAATGTTAAGAGTATTATAATATGAATATGTTAAATAGGGAGTAATTTATTCAAATATGGTCGAGAGTTAATTAATTGAACTACATCTTTATAAATATTTGGGAATTGACCAGTTAAATATAGTTTGAGTAAATTATTTTGGTCAATTTAACCCATTAGACATTCAAGTTAATATTAGGTATAAAACTGAGAGTGTTAGGCAAAGTAGGATTGAAGATGAGCTACAATATAGTAGTGACGATTTCTTAGTCGATTGTGGTTGGTTCAGCTCTGGATCCGATATTAACGCAAATTGAGATTCCAAGGTTGACATCAAGGAAGCATGAGGTAGATGTAGTACTAGAACTAGTTGACCTAGTAGAGGTAGAAGAGGTTGGAGCGGTTGAAGTAGGATAGGAAGAGGGTGATGGTCTAGATGAAGATGATGTTCAGGAAGAAGTCGATGGCTGTGATGACGAAGAGAGAGAGGAAGAGGATGATGTGGTTTAGCTGAAGATGAAAAATAGAGCTGACAGGATAACCACCAGAGCTACTGGAAGATAAGATGGGATCGCGGCATAACTATGGGAACTAGTGGTTGTAGTCTTGACATTATAACTATTTGTGGAACTAGTAATAGTAGTAATGGTGGTTTTGATATTGTAACTATTGGAAGTAGAACTGGTTTTTGGATGATAGCCTGCTTTAGAAGAGGCGAGAGCAGTTTTGGTTTGGTAAGGACTTTTTTGTCATAATAACCCTTCTTAAAGGTGGTAGTTGTTTTCTTGTTAGAGTAGCCATTTTTTTGAGAGTGGTATTAGCTTTAAATTTTCCGCGATTATCACCAGGCTCAACATCATCGAAATTGTCGTTAGTAATATTTTCCTGAACTTGCTGTCGTTTGTTGTTTGGTGAATCATTATGATGACCATCTCTAATATCAGCAATCAATGAATCAGAAGATTTATCGTTAATAGCATTCAACCCTCCTTGTACTGAAATTAGCTCTCTAGGAAGAAGTTTTCTAATGCTGGCAGAGGTTAAACAAATTATCAAGATAAACTTAACAGGATTCATTTAAATTTTTAGTTTTCAAGTAAAAGGCTGGAAATGAACATTAAATGAATGTGTCTAATAGTAGGCTGTATCTGGTCCTTTTATTCTTCTATACAATCATACTTACTTCTATAATAATTTCTTAATTTTGTCAATATTTCCTTGATATAATTTCATTGTTTTTATGCATTTATCGATTTTAATTCAAATGATTACAAATTTGCTAATAAATTGTGAAATGTGTAAAAATGAAATTATATACAATCGCAATATTTCAAATTGTGCATGCACAAGAGGATTTATGTCTTGAAATTTTTATACATTGGTAAAGGTTACAAAAAATTTATTCTGTACAGTCAACTCAAGATATAGAGATACATTATATATATTAGTAAAATATATTATACACTAAATATGATTTTTGAAAAGTTATCAAAATTATTACTCTTATAAAGTTAAACATTAATAATTAATATCAAAATGATATAAACCATTATTGAATTAGAGATATATTTATGGTAAATACTATAGATATATTTCTTGAAAAATTAACATGGGTCAAAATTATATCAAATTGAAAATAAAGACTTTAATTCGAATGTGGTAAAGGAAGATTAAATAAATCATTCAGATAAAAATTGTATTAAATTTTGATCCTTATTTTTCATAATTTTCAGTCAAATTTAAATTCGAAACAAAAATTTAAAATATTTTATATTAAGATCAAATGAAAATTAATATTTTGATCCGAATTATATTAGAATTGGTATTACATTAAATTCAGTATATAAAATAAAATATATCCATTTAAATATCTAATACTAAGGATAAAAAAAATCAAATACAAATTCTATTTTTTAGTTTATATATTTGGTTGTCAATGATGCAATTTGATATGTGGTTCGTTTAAAGATAAATCCTTTAAATTTGAATATGACACTAAAATGTGAAATTTCAATTGATATTCAGATTATATAATAACACTTAATTTTTGATATCTCAAAAAGTTAAGATTTTTTAACACTAAACCTTAGTTAGGAATAATGTGAGGTACCTTTATATTAATTATATATTAAATTAGTAAAAATTGATAAATTTGAATAAGCTATATATGCATGAAAAATATTATAATTATCATATTCATAAATAAAAATCTTCTTGTCATCAGTTACATTATTCAAAACTGTCCAATCCATTAATCCCTTTATAAATATTTGTTTTTAAAGAGATTATTTGTATAATTTAATGACTTCCAGATATCTTTTAGATAAAAAATCTATATCGAGAACATTTTGCTTCAAAATTGTCATATTTATATATATATTGATCAAATATTAAGTCAATTGAAAATTTTAAATTAAATTAAGCGAACAATTAAATTTGGAATAGAACTTTAAGCATAAATTACTAATGAAAAATTAAATTCTTTCTTATTACTAACCAATATTCAATGTATAATATCATATCTTATTGTATATAATTTTTGCTAGTAAATTAATTTAACAAAATTTTAGCTAAAATAGAGAAGAGAATATATTTCATATCAATGATTTGTTTAAACATTATTAAATCAAGCTAATTGATTAATTATAATTTAGATCTTTTATTAGCTAAACATAGTCAATCAAACATCAATAACAATAAACATATAGATAACTCATAATGTTTATATAGGCGTTTATATTCTAATACTATGAATAAAATAAAGATTTAATATAGTATAAATCTATTATTGGATTTAAAAGATCCAATCTATATAATCTTATTGGAAAAGTAATTTTATTTTGGCTGGTTTTTCATATCAATTTCATTATCAAGATCTCTACTTTCGAAATATATGACACTTGAAGAAATATGTCGTTTTAAATAATAAAAGATTATTTTTCATTATATAGTATATACTATGTAATGAACATATGAGGTATGTAAGAAATAAACTATCTAATTATTATATTTCAATATACAAATAACTTTAATTATCAATACACTCAAAAATATAGAGTTATGATTTTTATGATAATTTAGCAAATTACATATGAGTATAACAGAAATGAATAGTTATATAAAATAATTATTAAGTAATAATATTATTGAACAAAATTGAAATGTAATTCTTGAATATAATTTATAACTATGATAAACTAATTTCATTTCTTGTATATACTCATTTTGAATTTTACCAACTTATACATACCATTATATTGATATAGTTATATTTAATAGATATAGAGGGTTTATTTATAAATTATCAATATCGATAATTTTATTTTTTTTAAAAATTATTAAATAAGTTTTATCAATATTTATTCAGAACCACAGTTTAATATTAAGATTATTTTGTAAAATATTGAATATTAAAAACTATTTGAACTATCTAAATAATAATCCAATACATTTTAATAAATTTCTAATTATAACTAAATTGATATAAAATATTTACTCTATCAATTTAGCATATTATTCAAATTTTAAAATATTTTATAATTTCGAGTTATATATAGTGACAAAATATCAAAATAATTTGCAGAAAAATTGCTTATAAATATTTATAAAAGCTTTAAAATAAAGAAAATCAATTTGAGAATAATAAATGTAGCTTTCAATTATATAATATTTCAAATATTGAATTAATTAATATTATTAAACAATCAATGACCCTAATTAGTAAATATATCCAACTAAATTATTTTATTTAATTTTTATTTGAAAATTTTTAAATTATTCTGTATTACAAATAATAGTAATTTTTTAATTGAAAATATATAAATATTTTGATATATTATATATAAAATTAATAGTTATTTTTATTATTAATAGCTTTCTGCTATATTTGTAATAAACATCTAATATTTAAAAAATATTTTTTTTATTAAATACTAAAACTTACTCTTTTACAAACTAAACTAATTTTTTATAAAAATTTTTTTTCATGTAAGCTAGTTTTTTAGTTATCTAAAGTAATTATAATTATATAAATTATAATTTAAAAAATATAATAAAATAATAGTTTTTTCTAGCTATTTTAAATTAGAGTATTTTTTATAGTTTTTAATTTATTTATTATTTAATTATTATGTAAAAATATTGGTTTTCTTAAATTATATTGGAAATACTAATTAAAAATACTTTTATTTAAAAAAACAATAAAAAGTTTATTATTAATTAATTCTCCTATAAGAATTTTATAAGAACAAAATTTAATATTATGATATATTATAATATTTAACATTTATTTATTTATAAAATACTTATTTAAAAAGATATATAAAAAGAGTTAATTTATCTTAATTTAGCATTTTGATATGTATTTTATTAAAAAGTTATATAAAAAGATTTAAAATTCAAAAATTGCAATTATTTATTATAAAATCTTTAGTTTTAATAATATTTAATTATTATTTAACATTAATTATTTTAATATTTTTTAAGCTTTAGTTAAATTATAAGATACTAATTTTATATATTTATTAAGTAATTTAACTTTAAACTTTATTATATATATAATATTTATATTACTAATATTAAAATATTTTGATAATATTTTAATTAAAATAAAAAAGTTTTTTAATATATTTTTTAACTCTTTTGATAATTAAAATAATAATAATTAAAATTGATTTTTAAATTTTAATAAATTTTAGATAATTTTCCTTTTAGCTTTAAAGTAGTTTAATTGATAATAAATAGTTAATTTGAATTATATTTTATTATTAAGAGCTACTTATAAATTTTAAATAATTTTAAAGGGTTTATGGTTAAGTTTTGCTAATACCAATATAAAAAACTTTTAATAATTATTATTTAGTTTAAATATAATTAAATAAAACAAGAAATTTTAAATAACTATATATATATATATATATATAATTTAAAATTATATAATTTTTTATTTATACTGTATTTATTTGTTTATTTAAAACTAATGATATGTTTGAAAAATCAAAAATTAAAAAATTTCCCATTTTTTTAAATTCAAAATAATAATATTATGTTATTTTGATTTTGTATCATAAAATTAAATGAAATTGAAATATTAATTATATTAATTTAATATTTAAAAAGAATTTATTGATATATATAATAAATCAATAATAAGATATTGTATAATGAAAAATATTTAATAAGGTATATATATAGAGTAAATTGATAAACAAATTGAAAAAATATATCAAATGTAAATTGTAAAATTTGAATTATGGAATATTACTGAAAACAATAATATGATTCATATCCTCTTATAAAAATCAAACATGAAGTAGAGGAAATAGAACTTGAGTCATAGCATCAGATGGAATGAAGGAGTGTTAGATCGAAATTGGGGCTGTTGGCGTGATTGTCATTGGTTCAGCTCTACGTCCAATATTAATACAAATCTCAACTCCAAGATTGATTTCTATAAAACATGTGGTAGATGCAGGATCTGAACTGGTAGAAGTGGTGATAGTAGTAGGGGATGTTGGAGTGAGTGACGAAGAAGACTGAGCCGAGGAAGAGGACGATGCAGCAGAAGATGAGGAAGAAGGTTGAGAAGAAGGTGAAGAAGTGGGCTGAGCAGAAAAGGAAGAAGATTGAGAAGTGGGCTCAGAAGAAGATATAGTGGATGATGTAGCAGATGAAGAAGAGGAAGAAGGCTGAGCGGAAGCGGAAGACGAAGAAGAAGGCTCAGCTGAAGAAGATGAAGAAGAAGGCGATGGCTCAACTGATAAAGAGGATGAAGAAGAAGACTTAGCTGATGAAGAAGTGGAAGAAGATTGGGTAGAAGAGGAAGAGGAAGATGATGACTGAGCTGATGAGGAAGAAGACGATGGCTCAGCGGATGAAGAGGAGGAAGAAGGCTGGGCAGATGAGGAAGACGAAGAAGAGGATGGCTCAGATGACGAAGAGGAAGAGGGAGATGATTGAGCTGAAGAAGAAGATAAAGAGGAGGAAGATGGTTCAGTTGATGAAGAGGAGGAAATTAAAGAGGAAGAAGATGATGACTGAGCTGATGAGGAAGAAGAAGATGGCTCAGATGACGAAGAGGAAGAGGAGAATGATTGAGCTGATGAAGAAGATGAGGAGGATGGTTCAGCGGAAGAAGTGGATGATGATGATGCTTCAGAAGAAGAAGATGAAGTAGATGAAGGCTCAGCTGAAGAGGAAGGTGAAGAAGATGAGGATGGCACAGTGGAAGAAGCGGAGGAAGATGGTTCAGTTGATGAAGAGGAGGAAGAAGAAGGCTCAGCAGAAGAGGATGAGGATGATAATGAAGAAGATTTAGTTGAAGAAGAAGTGGAAGGAGGCTGAGTGGAAGAGGAAGACGAAGAAGAGGATGGCTCAGATGACGAAGAGGAAGAGGGAGATGATTGAGCTGAAGAAGAAGATAAAGAGGAGGAAGATGGTTCAGTTGATGAAGAGGAGGAAATTAAAGAGGAAGAAGATGATGACTGAGCTGATGAGGAAGAAGAAGATGGCTCAGATGACGAAGAGGAAGAGGAGAATGATTGAGCTGATGAAGAAGATGAGGAGGATGGTTCAGCGGAAGAAGTGGATGATGATGATGCTTCAGAAGAAGAAGATGAAGTAGATGAAGGCTCAGCTGAAGAGGAAGGTGAAGAAGATGAGGATGGCACAGTGGAAGAAGCGGAGGAAGATGGTTCAGTTGATGAAGAGGAGGAAGAAGAAGGCTCAGCAGAAGAGGATGAGGATGATAATGAAGAAGATTTAGTTGAAGAAGAAGTGGAAGGAGGCTGAGTGGAAGAGGAAGACGAAGAAGAGGATGGCTCAGATGACGAAGAGGAAGAGGGAGATGATTGAGCTGAAGAAGAAGATAAAGAGGAGGAAGATGATGACTCACCAGAAGAAGAGGAAATTAAAGAGGAAGAGGAGGATGATTGAGCTGAAGAAGATGATGAAGTGGAGGAAGATGGTTCAGTTGATGAAGAGGATGAGGAAGACGAACTCTTTACTGGATATCTACCGGAGCTAATGGATGATGAAGATGAATTTATAGGGTATCCATCAGAGCTACTCGATGATGACGTAGTTATTACTGGATAACCACCGGAGCTAATAGATGAAGACGATGAGCTCTTTATTGGATATCTGCCGGAACTTCTAGTTGATGTAGTTGTAGTTTTTGTTGGATAACCTCCAGAACTAGTGGTTGTTGTTTTGACATTATAGCCGTTCTTAGACGAAGTGGTAGTTGTTTTGACTGGATATCCATTTTTGGTTGTAGTGGTAGTTTTGACCTGATAGCCATTACTAGACAACTTGGTAGTTGTTTTGACTTGATATCCATTTTTAGAACTCGTAGTTGTTTTCTTTTCTGGATACCCATTTCCAGTAGTTTTGCTAGTAGTTTTGACATTATAACCATTTTTAGATGATGATGTCTTTTTTTCAGGATAGCCATTCCCTTTAGACGTAGTCTTTTTAGGATATCCATTAGTGCTTGCCTTAGTCTTATATTTTTCACGATCCTCACGAACTTCATCACTGGAGTTTTCGTTTCTGACAGTTTGGCGGTCATTCTTGTTCGATTCATCATTATAACGATCATCATTTTTGTCAGTAGCCAAAGAGTTGGAAGATCTATCTGCAATATCCTGATTATTACTTTTAATATTGCCATTAGCATCCAAACCTTTTTGGCTTGAATCCAACTTTTTAGGAAGAATTTGTCCAATACTAGTCGATGCTAAGCAATATAATAATATAAACTTCACTGGATTCATCTCAATTATAAATTTAAAGGAAGTGCTAGAAATGAATTACTAGATGAATAATGATGGATGATGAGGTATGGATGGCCTTTTTATCCTTCTATATAACCATGCCTATTGATTTACAATATTTATAATCTTATGTACTATTTATCGATAAGTTAATGTTTTTGTTGTATTCACTTTAATTTAATTCAAATTAAAAAAATTAAAAATTTTTTTTTCAAAATAATGATTTACAATTAATAATTGAGAAAATAAATAAAACAGATATAGCAATATAAATTTGAATGATATTTTAATTATTATAAGATTTTCAATATAACTATGATATATTTGAAAGTTAATTGATTTAGAAATACCTTAATTATCATTGAACGAAAATAGAATTCAGAGTTTTATTATTCGAATGAAGATTTAATAACATTAAACCAAGTACTGAAAATAACAGAAACATTATCCAATTTTAACATATAGCTACTTGTAGCGAATATTGACGGTTTGAAAAATACTTAGAATAATAAAGTTATTCTAAAAAATTACCCATTTATTCTACGTTAATTAGTATTTAACCACACTAAATTTTCTAAATAAATTCTTCATTAAATCTGGATATTAAAAATTATATTTATTTTCCCCAATTTTTTATTCAAATCCCAAGTTCATTTTTTTTTAAATTTATTTCAAATTATGATATAATTCTAAAGTAAATTGGATTTTATTATCAAATATTACTAACATAATCCTATATTAGAACCTCGACTAATTGTAGATTTATCACAATTGAAGTATCAATATTCCAAGTTAATAGTTAAAATAATATTCCATTGAATATTTAAAATCATTAAGATTAGGATTTAAGAACATCAACCTTCACATTATTAAATCTCCCATTTTCGAATAGTATCAAATATTTATTAAGATTTCAAATAATTAAATTAATTAGAGCATAATTCTATTTTTACACATAATTTTCATATTGGTAAGGATTTAATAGTAATGAATTGAAATGATCTTCATTTTTAATAAAATAACACCTGTATCGTATTATATAACATACTCTTAGATATTAATAATTATATGATAACTATATTCCTAATAATATGATAAAAAAAGATACCAAATTTTTCTAGTGATAAATAAAACCTATATTTTAATTCTTATAAAATTGTTTAATAATAAATTGATGCCATTATATGAACTAGAATATCAAATTTAACTCGAATCCGAATCAAGATCCAAATTGGCATATTAATTACAATTTATCTACCTAATATTTATCTATTTTTCTAAAAATGATTATATTAGTTACAATTAGTAATTACGATGATTTACAAATCAGAGGATATATTATTTCAGAAGAATGGTATTACAACATAATTTATATCATGAGTATGTCTTATTGATTGAATATCAATTAGATCAAACCAACCAAATACCAATATATTGATGATTAACTTAAAAATTATACCAGATTTTGTACCAGATTTGAGTGATATTACCTTCAATATTTGAACATTGAAAAAATTTTAATAAATTTATAATTAATGATTTAAAAGATTAAATACATAATATTAGATATATTATAGCTTTAATTGATAAGCATAATCTAACTATTTTATCGAATATTTAAAAGATCAAATTTAAATAATAAAAATTTTTAAATTTTTAACAATTAAATAGTTTTAAATATATAAAAACTATATACCAAAATAATAAAATTAAATTTTATAATGGTGATATAAACATTAGTATTTCATATTTGCGAACTACCATGCAAATTCAATCAAATCTACTATCACATAATAATAAATAAAACATATTTTTGAAATTTAATTTGTTTCGCTCATGTTCTGACAAATATAATATGAAACAGATACTCTGGTGTTTTATTACGTTAAACAATTTTCACCAATAAAGTATGTATTGACGATTTACATCTAGGGTACTATATACTTTGATTATTGATCCTGTAATATTAAATTTCAGTTTTAGGCAATTTGCATATTGTGTAATTTATATAAGGTAAGTTAATGAGTATAATTTACTTATTTATTTATAATTGTTTGCTCTATACATTGTTTATTAGGATTTACAGATTAAAAATAGCTGATTTAGAGTAACTGACTATGAATACGTAATGTTTAATTACATACAGATTAACTACTCAATATCCTTGTTATTGAAATTAATAATTCAGAAAGCCAATAAAATGATAAATTGAAGCACGATTGAAAGTGATAATCATTATATCTTCTTTATCAAATAAAATCGGAAATATTATTAATTAAAATTTAAAAATTATTATATTATATTATTGAATCATTAAGTGATTTGCAAAATATTTGAAACTAAATATTGAATAATTGGAAAATTATTCAATTTAAAATTTTCTTATCCATAAATTTTGAGTGCATTGACTACCTATATTGTGTTTAATTCTGCATCTTAATTTAATTAGCTTTATCAATTATATCTATTGGTCTTGGATCATAGGTGATTAAAATCCAATGTTTTAACTAAATTGCAACTGATATCAAGATCCAATTTGTATCAATTAAAAAATCATAAAAATTAGACTATAATATATATAATATTATTAATTAATAAATTATATATATATATATATTTTGATTTTACTAGTTTTAATTAATTAATTTATTTTTATTGGATATTCTTAAAATTATTTTTCTTTTAATTTTTAATAAATCTAAACTTTTAATATTTAATCTGATTAAATAGATTAAATTAATTAAATTTATCACTATTAATATTAAAATTAAATTAAACAAAACAAAATTGATAATTCATGTAAAATGAATTACAAAATCGGATTCGGAATTGCATAATTAAATTATTAAATATTAGCTAGTTCTATTTTATATACTTGAATAATAAGTAGTTTATATACTTTACCAATATTGAATGGTATAATAGTATATTAGCTCCTTTCTTCCTAGTTAAATATTAAAATATTGAAATTTCATTAAATTTTGTATTTATACCTTATAAAATCCTTATAATGAATAATGGTTAATATAATAATTATGCATTTTTAAAAATTTATTTATTATATTGATATTTTACAAAAATTTGATTAAATTATTATATTAAAATATTTAATCAATATTATGTCCACTAAATATAATCCAATTTATAAGTATTTGTTCAAGTAAAATTAATTTATTTTCAATAGTATCATTTTATTAATATTCGATAGTAATCTTATTCTAGATTCAAGAGCTTAAATGATCGATTTAATCCAAATTTTTCAATATTATTTGATACATTTTGATGTTGTAATTTATACAAATTTTATTATGTATTAGAAATATGTTTTATCCAAAATATATAATAATTCAATTATTGGAAAGGTTTACTCTTATATATCAATTTTAGTTTATAGATACTCATTTGTCAATTTTTTTCAAACATATCATTGTTATATATTATTTAAATTGAATTGATAGAAATTTAATATATTGATCCTAATTTATAAATTTATTAAAATAATTATTATTATATATAAATAATAATTTAATAAACCATAATTTTGATACTACGGAAAAGAATTTATTAAATTTAGTAATAGAAATTTTTAAAATAATCTATTAAATATCCATAATTTGATATATATGGATGTTACAAAGAGATGAAGAAATAAAAAGTTTTAGTTAAAAAATTTGGTGCATAATTAATTATGATTTTCAAATCAAGTTGATCACCTTTTAAATTAGAACTTTTTTAATGGCTATAATATTTTGAATGAAATAAAAATTCAATGTATATATAATTTTATTTTAAATAGAAACTAGATTAATTATTATTAGGAATTTATTATGTTTTAAATAAAGTATTTTAATATCCTAATTAATATTATTAAAAATATATTGTATTTTATTAATAATAATAAAAATATCATTTATCTTAAAATATTTCAAGTTATATAAATCAGTAAAATATAAAATTAATATATTTATATTTATATTTATATTTATTATCAAAATTCAGGTGAAATAAAATATTTTGATTGATAGCCTAAATATTAATAAATATAGTTTAAGTATTAGAAAAATTTTAAAATATAGTTATAATATTTAAAATAAACTTTCGATTTTATTATTAAGATTGACTGAACTCTGAATAAAGACTTAACTCATATATTACAATATCTGCAACTTTTCTCTTTGTGAAAATTGAACAGAGAATGATAATATATTATATTGGTTATTTGAATTATTGATAATTAAAAAAATATTAATATATATATTCAATTATGGAATTATAACTAATTAATTCTTAATAAAAAATCAAAATTTTTTTTATAAAATTATAATTTAAAAAAAAATTTTCAAATAATTAAAATAATTATTAAAAAATATATATTTAAGATAAAAATTATATTAAATTAATAAAAAATTTTACTTGTTAGAAATTAAGTTTAACAAAGAGAAATAAAAGAAGGAACCTTTATTAACAGAAGAACAACCTTCAAGACTAGCGTTTTTAGATAGAGAACAACTTAATCTGGTATTATTATGAACTGATGATGTAGTATTGTTAATGGTTTGCTTGATTGTAATAGTCAGAAGATTACAACGTCTAAGATTCATGAGGATTTCAACTCCAAAATCGTATTGATCCAGTATGAGACAGATTTTATATTGTTAACAAGCGAATAAGAACTAGAAAAGATAAAAAACTAGAATGTGAGGAAGAATGCTATGGTTTAGCTGAAGTAAGTGAAGATGATGAGGGAAAAAGTTTAGAATAAGAGGATGAGAAAGGTGATGAAAATGGGTCAGTTAATGCAAAGGAGGAAGAAGATAATTGAGTTGATGATGAGCGAGAATATGAGGGTGAAGATGATGACTCAGAGGATGATGAAGGTGTTAAGAAGTATAAAGAAGAAGAATTTTTTACTGGATATATACCGGAATTACTTGAAGATGAGGATGAGCTCATTGAATATCTACAAAAGATAGTGGATAGTTAAGATAAAATTTTTACTGGATATTCACCGGAGCTACCCGATAATATAGTTGTAGTTCTTACAGGATAGATCCCAGAGATAGTAGTTGCTGTTTTAACATTACTACCATTACTAGACGACTTGGCAGTTGTTTTGATTTGATACCCATTTTTAGAACTCGTAGTTGTTTTCTTTTCTGGATACCCATTTCCAGTAGTTTTGCTAGTAGTTTTGACATTATAACCATTTTTAGATGATGATGTCTTTTTATCAGGATAGCCATTCCCTTTAGACGTAGTCTTTTTAGGATATCCATTAGTGCTTGCCTTAGTCTTATATTTTGCACGATCCTCACGAACTTCATCACTGGAGTTTTCGTTTCTGACAGTTTGGCGGTCATTCTTGTTCAATTCATCATTATAACGATCATCATTTTTGTCAGTAGCCAAAGAGTTGGAAGATCTATCTGCAATATCCTGATTATTACTTTTAATATTATTTCTAGCATCCAAACCTTTTTGACTTGAATTCAACTCTTTAGGAAGAATTTATCCAATACTAGTCGATGCCAAAAAATACAATACTTTGAACTATACTGAATTCATCTCAAATTTGAAATAAAAAGCTAGAAATGAATAATTACTTATATTGCAATGAATAATAAGATTTAAATGCTGCTTTCATTCCTGTATATAATCATACCTTTCGTGATTTAATTATATACAATTTAAAATCAAACTTATATAAATTGTTTCATTTTCTCAATTTTTACCAAATAAAAAATGTATTGAAAAAATTTAATTTAGATGAAATTATCTAAGAAAAGAGGTGATTAATTTATCAGTTTTTATAATGAATTAGAAGAATAAAGTGTACAATTTTTTTCATTTATAAATACTATCACAAATTCAAATGATAACAACTTTACTAATAATTTTATTTTGAAATTCTGAAAAATTATTACAATCAAATAATAGTAAATATAAATTTAAGAAATTTTAAATTAATAGTTTAATTACAAATGATGAAAAATATCTTATCATTTAATTTTAAAATAGATTATTTCTCAAATTATTTATATTGGATGAATTAATATTAAATTAAAAAAATTCATCTATAATCAGTTCAACATATATTTAAAATCATAGTATGGAATCAGTTTAATCTTTACACTTAAACTAATGAAATCTACTAAAAAAGATTACAATAAATGTATTTAAGTAGTGTGAAATTGAAATAAAAATTTTACAAATATATTTCTATGAATTTTATTAAAAAATCAATATATATAAAGGTATTTATATAGCAATTAATTTTGATTTTGGGTTATATAATAAACATTGAAGGGGTATAATTAAACAGCTGTGGTTAAAGGATGTAGCACTTCGAAGGAACCAGTACCTCCATTGACGACCTTACCCAATACAATTCTGGCAGATGGAGAAGAACCATCGTCCATATCTCTGATTAAGGTAGAGTTGGTCAAGAACTTAGCAGTGGTTTCGAAACTCATCTGTTGGAAGGGAGAAGTATTGGAGTAGATACCCATTCTGTTGAAAGGCTTGTAACCACCTTCAAATGTCATATAATCGGAGATAAGGGACAAGTGGCGGCCATCTACACCAATACCGTATACAGCGAACACTGAGGCAATTTCCTTTTTGATGGCAGCTCTAGCAGCTTCAACACCTATAATAATGGATTAATATTAGTTTATAATAGAGTTAGTATACATTTACCATATGTTCTGAGAATAGCAGCAATATCGTTGGAATAAATTTCATTGAGATCCAAAATATCACCAGATTTCCAAATGGCATGGAAGTTAACACCATCAGTAGCAAGATAACGCTAGGAAAATAATTAATCAAAGCGATATTTTAAGACTTTTGAATTAACTTACGTTAGTATCGTTTTCAGCTTCGTTAGGAGTAAAGAAACATCTTTGGATGTTCTTTACTTCATGGATGACAGTTTGTTTAAGGGTCTTTTCAACCAAGTTGATCATCAAAACCTTCTTCGTTCTGGCATTCAAACGAAGGACTAATTCACAGTAGGCACCATTCTTAGAGTCAAATTTGTAATCTTGCAAGAACTGGCTAGTTTCAATAATGATGTCTTTGAGACTGAGGCGATTTTTGTCATCTTGTTCACTGTCACTGGCATCATCAACTTCCATTGCAGTGTCTTTAGATGATTGTTTAGCTGGCTTATCTTCATCATCGCTATCATCACTATCTTCTTCGTCTTCCTCGTCGGAGTAAGAGGCCATTTCAGTACGTTTGGCAGTGATCTTGGCACCGGTAGCATCATCTTCTTGATCGGAAAGGATGTCATTTTCATCTTCATCTTCGTCAACTAGACGTGTCTTAGAGGAAGGCTTAGATGGCGAAGAATCTTCGTCGTCATCATTATCGGCACTAGTATCTTTCTTAGTTCTAACAGGGCCAAATTCCTGATTAACTAGCTTTCTAATGTCAGCATTGATAGAATGTTCCAAGCGTTTGATAAAGTGGCGTTCAATGGCTCTTTGGACGTGACGGCTCTTGATTCTATATTCTTGATGATATTCTGATTCAGGGAAGAAGTTAAGGCGGATATGGTATTCCTTATAAGCACTACCATCACTGAGAACAAGTTTCTCTGTAACTTCAACATCATCCATAACCTCTGCGAGAGTTAAACGAGTAGTCTGTCTGCAGAAACGATCGATCTTAGCTTGAGAGACCTCGGGCTTAACCAAAAGAGTCATGGAAGGAGTGGCAATTTGAGCACTAGCAGTCATAACAATTTCTCTGAGACGGGGAATACCCAATGTGACGTTCTTGGCACCAAAACCAGCAAAGTGGAAAGTGTTCAATGTCATCTGAGTGGAAGGTTCACCAACACCTTGGGCAGCTAATAAACCAACAGCTTCACCTGGAGCAGCAAGAGAGAGAAGGTATTTGAGATTCATTAAAGCCTTAAATTTACGCTTGTTTAGCTCAGGTCTAGAGACATGTTTCTGGTTCTCGTAATAAGGGGGTCGTTCTTTAGATTTAGCTTCGAAAAGATTCTTGGGATCATTTTCGGAGAATTCTTCAACATCGCGAGCAAATTTCTCAGACACACTACCAAAGAATCTAGCGGGAGAATAAATAGAGAGAGCTG
The DNA here is from genome assembly GCA_000697335.1 of Conidiobolus incongruus B7586. Taxonomy (NCBI): domain Eukaryota; kingdom Fungi; phylum Entomophthoromycota; class Entomophthoromycetes; order Entomophthorales; family Conidiobolaceae; genus Conidiobolus; species Conidiobolus incongruus. Next base: position 18,784 of record JNEM01015841.1, read on the forward strand.
TATCATATTTATGAGGTTTCTTGAGAGCTTTCTTGTTGTAAGCGATAGCTTGTTCTTGGTCTAAGACAGCAGCGGCATCACCTGGATGATGCTTATGAATCAGAGTGCTATAATTTTCAGCACAGAATTCAAATTGGTCCAAGTGCTTTTGTTTTGTCACATCCAAACCATCTTCACCATATTGGAATTGTAAGATGGATCCATCGGAGTCTCTGACAGTGTAATCGTAATGAACCTTGAGACCTTCAAGATGTTTGATTAGACATCTCTGCAAATAACCTGAACGGGCAGTTTTAACAGCTGTATCAATAAGACCTTCACGACCAGCCATACAATGGAAGAAATATTCTTGAGGCTTAATACCTGTCAAGAAACGGCCGGCAATGAAACCACCAGCTCTGGCAGAAGTTTCGAAGGGTTGGAATGAGGGTAAACTCTTACCACTGACCATAATAGGTACACGACGACCTTCTAATTCTTGTTGACCCAAAAGACAAGAGATTTGAGAAACATTAACATTGGAACCCTTGGCACCAGATACAGTCATCATTTGCATATGGTTGTCTGGGAATTCACGGTACAAACCTTTAGGAATACATTTGTTGATAACAGAAGAAGTGATTCCATTCATCTTGCTCTTCATAGCACCATCAAGTCCCTTTAGCTTATCATCATTACGGTAAACTTCCTCCATTCGCTTCAAGAAATCACTTTGGAAATCTGCAGTCTTTTCACGACCAGTAAGACCTACATAATTAACAGTTGCTTCTTGACCTGCAGAGGTTGCACTGGTAAGA
>JNEM01015842.1:0-13842 GCA_000697335.1 Conidiobolus incongruus B7586
TTATTGTTAATATATTAAATCATTTGGTGAATATTTTTAAAAGTAAATTAGTTATTTATAATAGTTTTAAAAACTTATATCAGCTTAATTTTTATTTTAATAATATAAATAATTATCTTTAATTAATATATATTAATAATTTAAAAAAATATTTAATTTATCTTTTTTTGCTAAAATCTACTTTTATATGATAGTTAATTTATTATCAAGTTAATTTTAAAGATTCTTCAAATGTAATATTTATTATAAAAAAACCAACCTTTAAATAATTATAAAAACTTTGAAAAAAATATTATCTAAAAAACAATATAATTAACAAAAAAAAGCTTTTTTATTTTGAATCAAAAATATTTATAAAGATATTAATTAACAAATATATTCAGATAAATTTAATTATATTAAATAACACTAAAGAATAATAAAGCAATAGCCTATATTAAAAAACTAGTTCTTTAAACTCTTATATATAATTTTTTAAATTTTAATTAACTATTCATTATATATATCATTTATACTTTTATAAATAAATGAATTATATAAACTGTATTGAATTATTTAATAAATTTAATTCATTTTCTCCTAATCCTTATTATTCTCTATCTTTAATATTATTTTTCAGATTAAGACTATATTCTTTTAATATTATAGAATATTGGCATAATCTATTATAGATTTAATATATCAGTGACTTATCTTACTTTGAAGATTAATTAAACTTTGTTTATATTTGCATATTATAATTATATTATAATACTATATTTTATGTTATATTACTTTTATATTAAGTTTTCCTTTATATTATATTAGTATTTTACTATTATATTTATATGGTCAAAATAATAATATTATTAAAAACTTTTTAGAAATTAATTATTATTTATATTAATTTTATTTATTATTAATCTAAATTTTTTTTATAACCTATTTTATTGATATTTAACATTATATATAATATTACTATTAAAAAAGGAAATATTTTTATATTTTTTTAATAAAGATGGTAATTTAATTATAAAATGAGTTTAAGACTTTAATCCTTATCAATTTACTACCCTCTAAGAAACTTATATTAAATAACTTTTAATTAAAAAAAATATAACTTAAAAAGCTTAAATATAATAAACCAGCTATTTTAATATTATTAATATATTAAATTATTTATTTAATATTCTTAAAGACAAATTAACCATTTATAATAATCTCAAAAACTTTTACAAGCTTGAAAAATATTTTAAAAATATAATGAATTACCTTAATTTAATTCTTAATAAAGATTTAAAGAATATCTAAATTAATCACTTCTTTTTTAGAAAAATTTATTTATACTTAGTATTTAATTTATTATAAGCTTAATCCTAAAGAATCTTCAAGGGGTTAACTTGTTACAAGAATATAAACCTTTAAACAATTAAAAAAGCTTTTAAAGAAAGGTATTTATCAAAAAATTAAGTTTGATTAATAAAAGAAAAGATTTTTTAACTTGAATAAAAAACTTTTATTAGATAATAAATTAAGAATTTTAATTAGATATATTTAAATATATTAAATATTATTAAAGAAAAATACATCCACAAGTTATTATAATGTTTTAATCTCTAAATAAAACCCTAATTAATTAATAATAAAAATGTGATAATATATATTTTTTAACATTTATGATATAGTAATTATAATTAATGATATTCTTTACTTTACACTAACTTGCAAAAATAAGTCATAAAATCAAAATTACTTAAATATTTACTTATATCTTAAACAATTCCTAATTAAATAAATTTATATTAAAATATATTATTTAACTATATTAATTGATTATAACTAACTATATTTGATTATATTATATTAGCTATTAGTTAATATATCAAAACCTAAAGTTTAACCAAGGTGAGTTATAAATTTATAGGTTTATAAGTTAAAGGGGTATAAATAACAAAACTTATATATATCTTTTTTTTTCTTTTGTTGTATTATATATATTTTAAAACTATTAAGCTAATTTTTAAAAATTAATATTATAATGCCTAAATCTCTCTGTAAAAAAGTTCACTTATATATTAATTAACTTCATAATGAAAATAAAATTAACTTGTGAGATTGTTAGAATTACTAATGCTAGTTAATCAACTATAGTTAGGGTTATTAAAAACAATGCTAAAAAAACATTTAAATTAAAACTTAAGCATACTAAAATTATAGATAAACATGATAAAAAGTATATTTATAGATTAGTTAATACAGGTAGGTATAATATTACTATAGAAGTACAATAAGAGTGACAAGACTATACAAGAATATTATTTAGTACTGATACTATTATATATGTTTTATATTAGAATAGACACCACTCACACCTCAAGAAAAAACACCCCCAACTATAGAAGTCTCACTATAAAGTTAGGTAAGAGTTTAAATGTCAATACTAAAGTTAAACTAAAACTAACTAGAGTAAAGTTATTTAGTCTAATGAAACAAAGATATATTTTAATAGATTTAATAGAAAAGCTAGATGTTTTAAAAAGATAAAGAATTACTTTATAACCATTATGTTATTATAACCTAAAAATATAATAGTGGGTTAATTATAATTTAGGGATATATGTTATCTTTAGGTGTAGGTTATCTTGATAAGGTTAATAGGGGAATTAATGCTGAGATATACTAAAATATTCTAAACAATAAATTGAAAAAAAATATTAAGTGGTATAGATTAAAAAAATCAAATATATTTTCTAACAATATAATACACTTTGCTATATTATAAATTCTACTATTAAATAGCTTAAAAATAACAAAAAAACTATTATGAAATAGACTCTTTAATCTCCTAATCTTAACCTAATTGAATATCTTTGGAATTAACTAAAATAATCAATTAAAGCTTTCCCTCCAGCAAAAAATTTAAATCAACTTTAAAAGTATATTCAAGAAGCTTAGAATAATATTAGTCTTGTTTAATATAAGAAGCTAGTAGACTCTATACCACACAAACTTAAAGAAGTTAGAAAAGCAAAAGATAGATATACTAGATATTAATTTTTCAATCAATACTAAAACTTGCAAATTTATAACTTATCTTAAGTATACTTTTAATGTCAATATATCAATTAATAATTAATTTAATTTAACTATATATATTATATTATAAATAAAATTATATATTAATTACATAGTTTAATATAAGTTTATTTAAATTAGTATTGATTAAGATATTAATAGAAATATATATATTTTTTAATTTTATAACTTACTTTAACAAGCTAGTATATATATAAAACTTTTTATCTTAAGATTTAATCATTAAAGATTTACTTTAACCTACTTAAATCTCAAATAATAAATGTTTCTACTTTAAAGCTTTATAAGAAAAGTATATTGAAGAAGCTAAAGTTTATTTAAAATTATATAAAAATTATTATTGTTAAAAAAGTTAGGTCAATTATCAAATTAATAAATATCATTTATAAAAACAACTTCTGTTTAATTCTCAATAATTTTAATTTATTAATTATCAATCAAACTTGAATAATATTAAAATAATCTTAAAATCACCTCTTTTACAATTATTTAACAGGATTTAATTTAATTCATAAAAGTTCTAAAAAACTAATAGTTTTATTAATTTAATTTAATATATATGAAAGAGATCTTATTAATTAAACTATTAGAAACTAAAAATATTCTATTAACTAATTTATCTTATGATTCTTTACTTTTAACTATTACTCAATTTGTTTGTTTTAACTAAATATTTTATAAACATACTTGTTAATGTTTTAATTATCTTTAGTTATTTTAGTTATATTATATCTATTTTTATTATTATAAAATTATCTTTACATATTTAAAAAATAGCTTAATAATTAAATATACCAATAATTTAATAGAATAAGTAATTAATATTATATTTAAATACTTATCATTATTTCTGAATTATTTTTAATATTTTAAATATTTTAAATATTTAATTAAATTCATTGGTTATGATTTTGAATTAAATCAATATCTATTTAAATATTATAACCTTTTATTTATAAGTATTACTCTAAAAAATTATAAATTTATTTTTTAATATTCTAAAAGAAATTAATATAGTTAATCTCAAAAAATTTATATTACTTTATTATATAACTATTAAATACTATACCTAATATTAAATTTATAATTATATCAAATAATTTTAATATTATAACTAATAAATAATATAAAAAACTAATTAAAAACCTTAATAATTTATCAGGATATATATTTATTTATTATTTATCTATTAATAATTTATCTGTTGATTTTAATAAAGTTATATTTAATAACCATTTTTTATATAATATCATAATTTAATTTATTAAAGTTTTTGAACTTATAAGTGAATTATCTCTTAAATATAATATTAAACACAAAATTAAATTTCTCTTAAGAATATAATTATATTTAAAACTTACTTACTGTTTATCAATTAAATAATATTATACTTTAAAGAAGAAGTCTAGAAATATTATAAAATAAATATACTAAACCTTTTTTTTATTATAAAAATCTATTATTCTCTTTATATAAAAAGTTAATATAATTAAAGATTATATGTCAATAACTATGTTTTAAAATTTAAAATTATTAAGTATAAAACTTTATTACTTAACTTATATAATATTAAAGATAAATTACTTAAATCAATTATATTGGCTAAACTAAATATTAAAAATAATTATCATTATATTAATATTAAAAAAAATTTATTCTTATTTATTTTTAATATTTTATTAAGTCATAATAAATTTACTATTATAAACTTTGGTATATGTAATACATTTATAATTTTCACATAATTTATCAATTCCCTTTTTAATCTTATCTTTAGTAATTTTATTAACACTTAATGATATCTTAATCCATTTAAAAATTAAAGAAAAATATATTAAATATGTTAATTAAATTATACAAATTATTAAAGAATATAAATTATCTTTGAAACTATTAAAATATATTTTTAATGCTTTTTTCTTCTTCTTTTATAGTTATATTGTTTTTTCTTAAGAGATTAACAATAATTTAATTAAACTTAATTGTGTAAAAGCATTTATTATACTTATGAACAAAGATTAACTTATATTTATACTTAAATTATTAAATTACTTTAAAGATTTCATTGATTTTTTTATTGAACTTATAACTCCTTTAACTAACCTTTTGAGGAAAGACACTTTTTTTGATTAAACCCTATTATATACTTTTTATATAAATACTTTGATTTTCTATATTATTAACTATTTTACTGTATTATTTTTTGATTTTAAATCTCTTATTATTACTTTTACCAACTTTAATTCTTTTATAATTAATAAATAGTTAATTTAATTTAAATTTAATTTATACTCTACTTTTTAAATATAAGATAAAATAATATATAAAGGAGAATAAGTTGAGTTTAACTTTACAAATATTACCTTAAAGCTATTTATATTCTAGTTAAAAAAATAAAACTAGTTTAAATAAAATATCTATTTGATAAATAAAAACTCTTTATTTTAGTAGAAATAATTAAAAATCATTTATATTTCTCCTAATCTTTTCTTAACACTTATAAATCACAAATCACCTATCTACTTAAATATTTAAAAGTATTTATCAAAAAAATAAGTTAAATAGATTAAAGCTATTTAAGCTTATCATTTTTTATCTAATATCTCTTAAGTTAATAAAATGATATTATAAATACTTTGTTGAAAAATTTTGTATATTTATTTTTTTATTTGAATTATAAAAACCAAGCAAATATTAACTTAATAGTTATTAATCAATAAAATGAAGAATATATTAAATTAATTTAAAAATTACTACTAAATAATAATTTCTTTATTTTAGTTAAGAAAGAACACTAAACTAATAAAAAACTAATAAAAATATGTTAAAAAATTTAAAATAATTAATAGCTTATTATATTTTAATAATTGTTCATATATCTTTAATATTCTTAAAATTTAATAAGTAACATTTAATAAATGCTATAATTTATTAATTAGAAATCATGAAAACTAATTAAAAATTATTAAAACAATTAAAACAAAATATTTCTAGCATTTTTTAATTAAATTAATTTAGAAATACACTAATACTTAAAAAATATTCTAAAAAATTAAATATAATACCTAAAATATTATAAACTTATTCCCTTATAAATCCCTAATAATCCTTAATCATAAATTTAACTTAATTTTATAAATATTCTTAAATCAACAATTAGTTATAATAACTTAATAATTATAATTGATTTATTTTTTAATTATACTTATTTTATTCTATATTTTAAAACTTTTAAAATTAAAGAAATTATATAATTGTTTTTTAATCTTTTTACCTATTATAAAATTTTACAAAATATTATATCTAATAGAGATATATAATTCAACTTCTAATTCTAAAAATCATTATCTTCTTGCTTTATAATTAATTTAGGTATATCTATTATTAATTATTATTAAATTAATAAACTTATTGAAAAAATCATTAAAACCTTAAAATAAATGATTAAAGCTTATATTAATACTAATTAGTTAAATTAAAATAATTATCTATTAACTTTAATATTTATTAAACACTTTTATCAACAAATCAACAGGTTTTAACCTTTATTTTATTAATTATAGTAAACATCTTAATTTAATAATTACTCTAAAATTTTAAATTAATTTACCTTTAAATATTGTTGAATTTTAATTTAATATTAAGTATATTAATTCCCTTGTTAAATTTAACTTAGAAAAAAATTAATAGATTATAAAATAATAATTTCTAAAATTATTTAGAAATCCTCATAAATATAAAATTAATATGTTTATATACTTAGAATAACCTACCCTCAAACCTACCATACTTAAATCTAGCTTAAATCCAAAATACTTACTATTATATTACAATCCTTATAAGATTTAATTTATTAATTTAAATTTTGAAAATATTATTTTAGAATTATCTTTAATTTTGAGGATTAACTTTACCTTTTATATATTTAATATCAAACCTTATTTTAAAGATTTAATATTTTTTTTCATTGATTAAAAGTTTTAAAACCAAATTTAGTTATTAATTAATAACAAAAATACTATATTAATTACATAATTAAGTCTAAATCTATTAGGAATAAGCTTTATTTTTATATAAAATGGATGGGTTATCCTATTCAAAAAGCTACATAGGAACCCCTAGAAAATATTAACAATACTTTAACCTATTATACCTATTTACAAAAATCTAAAGAGTGTGTCTCCTCTAAGAAACCTACTAAGAGAGTGTTAAGAGACTAGTTCTTTAAATTCTTATATATACTTTTATATAATTCAATTAACTATAAATTATATGATTAATTTATACTTATATAATTAAATTCATTTTATAAATAACACTGAATTATCTAATAAATTAGGTTTTTCTTTTCCTCTGAACTTTTACTATTTCTTATTTTTATACTACTTTTAAAATTAAAACTACTTCCAATTAATATTAGAGTATATTGGCAATACCTAATATAAATCTTAATATATCAGTGACTCATCCTACTTTGAAGCTTAATTAAACTTTGTTTACACTTGCACACTACAGCCACATTATATTACCATATTCTACACCACATTACTTTTATATTAAGTCTTCCTCTACACTATATTGGTTTAACTACCATTACACTTACAATTATAAAAGTATTAATAAATTATATAACTATATAAGTATATTAATTAGTATTAAAATTATTATTTATATTTTATATTAAAGTATACATTATTTATATTTGAAGAAAAAACACCAGTAATTATAAAATATTTATTATATGGTTAAACAAAGTTTCAAATGTCACAATTAAAGTTAAACTAGAATTAATTATAAGAAGGTATTTAGTTTGATAAAATAAATATATATTTAAATAAATTTATCAGAAAATTTAAATATTTTAAATAAAGTAAAAAATTACTTTATAAGCATTATATTATTATAACCCAAAAATACAATAATAAGTTAATTATTATTTATAGATTTATAATATCTTTAAATATAAGATGTCTTTATAAGATAAATAAAAGAACTAATAATATTATATATTAAAGTATTTTACAAAATAAATTAAAATATATTATTAAATAATATAAATTAAATAAATTAAATATTATTTTCTAAAAAGATAATAACATTTGCTATATTAAAAAGTTTTTATTAAATAACTCAAAAGTAAAAAAATAACTATTATATTAAAATCTCTTATATTTCTTAATTTTAATCCAATTAAATATTTTTAAGGTTAAATAAAGAAATTAATTAAAGTTTTCCTGATAATACAATAATTAAATCAAATTTAATAATATATTTAAGATAATTTCAATAATATTGATTTTGCTTAATAAAAAAACTTAATTGACTTTATATTCTACAAACTTAATGAGGTTAAAAAACATAAAGTAAGTATGTTAAGTATCAATTTTTCTATTATTAATAAATCCTACAAATTTATAAATTATTTTAAATATATTTTTAGGTTAAATATATAAATTAATAATTAATTTTATTTAGCACTATATATTATATTATAAATAAAAAATATTTATCAATTATATATTTTAATATAAGTTTATTTAAATTAAAATCAAATAAGATATAAAATGAAAAATTTATATTGTTAATTTTATGACTCACTTTCATAGACTATTATATAGTTAATTTGAAATTAAAATTAATTAGAATTTATTATATAAGGAATTAATTATAAATTATTAATATTTAATAAGTTATTTTTATAGGATAATATATATATTAAGTAAAGAATAATTATTATTTTATATAATACCTTAGTATTAGGACTTAAAATAATTAAATTAGTTAATATAAATGTAAATTATAATTTCAAAATTTATTTATAGGATTATAATAGGAATAGTTTATAAGCACTTGGTTTATTTTAATTAAAAAGTATAATAATTGTTTTTCATAATATGATAAAAATAAATAAATTTAAAAAGAAATCAATTAAACTTTTTATTATATGATAAATAAAAAAAATTAAATATATAAATTAGTTTGGTAAGTATATAATATTAAATTAATTCAATATAGTTTTATAAAACTAAATATATTATTAAATATATCAAATTTTTAAAATTAATTCCAAAATAATATTAATTTGTAATTTAAATAATGGGAATTTTTTGCATTTGAAATTAAATAAACATTTTAATATATAAATAATAAAAATAAATATATACTATAAAATTAATAATTTTTTTTATTTGTAATAACTTTTTGCCATACTTTTGATAAAGTTCTAACACCTAAAAAATAGTTTTTTATATTAAAAACTGAAATTTGATGTTTTACAAACTAATTAAATATTTTTGCAAAATTTTTCTTTCTTGCTAGCTAGTTTTTTAATTGCCCAAAACAATTATAATCACATGGGTTATAATCTAGGGAATATACTAGATATGGTAGTTTTTTCCAGTTATTTTTAATTAGAAAGTTTTTTATAAATTTAAATATATTTATTTTGCAATTATTATGCAAAATAATAGGTTTTCTCAAATTATATTGAAAATATTAATTAGAAATAGTTTTATTTAAAAAAAATATAAAGTTTATTATTTATTGATATTCCTTTAAGAACTAAATAAAAATAACATATACCAATATAATCCATTACCCCAATTAACATTTGCTTATCAATAAAGTACTTATTTAAAGGAATTTGTGGAAGGGGTTGATTTGGCTTAATCTAACACTTTGATTTATGTTTTGGTAAAAGATTATATAAAGGAATCCAAGATTCATCAATTGTAATAATTTGCTATAAAAGCCTTGGTTTCTAGCTATACCTTAGTAAGTTTTGTTTAGCAATAGCTACTCTAACTATTTTTTAAATTTTAGTTTAATTATAAGGTTCCTATTCTTTATTTTTATTAATTAATTTTAATTTAAATTTAATATATAAAATACTTGTGTAACTAATATTAAAGTGTCTTGATAGTTCTCTAGCTGAAATAAAAAGGTGCTTTTCAATATTATTTTTTATTTTACTAATAATTAGAAAAGTAATAGTTGAAATTTGTCTTCTAGATTTTGGTAGGTTTTGGGTAGTTTCTCTTCTAACCTTAAAGTAATTTACCTAGCAATAAATTGTTGATTTAAATAATACTTTATTACCAAAAGCTGCTTCTAAATTTTGAATGATTTTAAAGGGTTTGTGGTTAAGTTTTATAGATACTAAAATAAAAAACTTTTGATGGTTATTTTTTGGTTTAAATATAATCAAATTAAATAACCAATTTTAAAAATTTAATTTTTTAATCAAAAAGATATTATATATATTTATATATAATTCAAAAGTATTTATTTTCCTATTGGTTTGTATATATTTTTTTATTTGAAACTAATAATATATTTGATATATCAGAAATTAAAAAATTTCCTATTTTTTTAATTCTATAGTAATATTATATACATATATTGATTAATAATTTTTTAAATATTATTAATATTTTATTTAATTAAAATAATAATTAATATTATTTTATAATTTATTTAATAAATTATATAATAATCATAATATATATAGTTAGAATTAAATATATATTATAATTTAATTAGATTATAATTAAAAAAATTATAAGTAAATAGATTAATGAAAAATATATGAGTTAAAATATAAAATTAAATATTATAAAATATTTGATTATTTATTTGTTAATTTATTTTATTTTTTAAAATAATATATTAATATAATTCATTATAGTATTTATTATAAATATGATAAATATAAATTTGTTATCTTGTAAAAATAAATTATTTATTCTGAATATTTAATATTTATATAAATTTTTCTTATTTTTTCTTAATAAATTCATTTAAATAAAAATATATAATGAATTATATAATCAAATTATAAACAAATAAATTTCATTATATTTTATAATTAATTGATTATTATTTCATAATTTGAAATTTAATTAAGATGAATTATAAGTTTGTAAGTTTATAAATTTAAATGATATAAAAAATATAATTTTTGTCAAACTTCTGTATATATTATTTATATTATATACTTACTAAATGAATAATTTTTTTATATAATAATAATTTATTCTCTCTTAAAAAAGATTTATTAATATAATACTTAACTTTATAATAAAAATATATTGACTTAAATATTTGCTAAAATTATTAATATTAGCTAATTTATTACCCTTAAAATTTTTTATAATAATATTAACAATACTTTTAATTTTAATTCAAATATATTATAATTATGAATTAATATAATAAAAAAAATATTAATATATTAATTAATATTATTAAAATAATTCTATTATTAAAATATCATCAGAATTATAAAATTAAATATGAATATTAATTATTATGAATATTAATATATACACTAGCCTGCAAAAGTGAGTCATAAAATAAAATTCCTTATATATTTACCTGTAACTTAAACAATTCTTAACTAAATTAATTTAAATTAAAATATATAATTAGAGTATATTACCTGATTATAATAGGTTATATTTAATTATATTAAATATTTTATTGGTTAATATATCAAATCTTAAACTTTAAATAGGGTGAGTCATAAATTTGTTGGTTTAGGAGTTAAAGGGGTATATAAAACAAAATTACTTATTTTTTTTCTTTTAATATATTATATATATTTATATTAATATTATTATTGTAAACTATTATTTTAAATAATATTAGTATTAAAATACCTAAATCCCTCTCTAAAAAGATTTACTTGTTTATTTATTAAGTTTATAGTAAAGGTAAATCAACTTATGAGATTGCTGGAATTACTAGTGCTAGCTAGTTTACTGTAGTTAAAGCTGTTAAAAATTATGGTAAGGATATATCTAAACCTAAACTTAAGCATGCTAGGATTATAAATAAATAAAATAAAAGGTATATTTATAGATTGGTTAGTATAGGTAAGTGTAATACTGCTATATAAGTACAGAAAGAATTACAAGACTATATAGGAATATTAATTAGTATTAATACTATTATATGTGCTTTATGTTATAATAGATACTGTTTGCACCTCAAGAAAAAACACCCCTAATTAAAGAAATCCTATTGTAAGGTTAGGTAGGAGTTTAAATGTCACCATTAAAATTGAACCAAAACTAATTAGAGTAAGGTTATTCAGTCTAATGAAACAAAAATATACTTTAGTAGATTTAATAGAAAAGCTAGAAATTTCAGAAAAGACAAAGAATTACTTTATAACCATTATGTTATTTTAACCTAAAAATATAATGGTAGGTTAATTATAGTTTAGGGATATATGTTATCTTCTAGTGTATAGTATCTTTGTAAAATTGATAAGGGAATTAATGTTGAGATATATTAAAATATTCTAAATATTGAATTAAAAAAAACTATTGAATAATATAGGTTAAATAAATCAGAGGTTATTTTCCAACAAGATAATACCTTTTGCTATACTGTTATTTTTACTACCAAATGGTTTAAAAATAATAAAATAATAGTTACAAAGTGGCTTCTTTAATCCCTTAACTTTAATCCAATTGAACACCTTTGGGATTAGTTAAAAAAAGTAGTTAAAGTTTTCCCACCAATAAAAAATTTAAATGAGCTTTGGGAATATGTTTAAGAAGCTTAGAACAAAATTAATCTTTTCTAATATAAGAAGTTAGTTGATTCTATACCCTATAAACTTAAGGAAGTTAGGAAAGCAAAAGGTAAATATACTAAGTTTTAATTTTCTTTCCATAACTAAAATACACAAATTTATGACTTATCTTAGGTAAAATTTAAACTTTAATATATCAACTAAATTTAATATAATTAGATCAAATATACTTAATTTTAAATAAATAATATAAGTTTATTATATGTTTTAATTTAAATTAATTTGATTAAGAATTAACAGAGTTATTGATAATAATATATATAATCATAATTTTATGACTCACTTTTACAAGCTAGTGTATATTATTATATATATTTATATATAAAAATATATTAGTCAAACTTTAATAAAAAACACCTTTAATTAAAAAAAGCTTATTATAAACCTATATAAAAATATTAATATCATTCTAAATTATAATTTGAATTTAAATAATATTATGTATTTAATATTATAATAATATATTTTAATAAATCTAATAAAAAATCAAATAGTTTAAATATATCAATAAATTATTATATGAATATTATATTATTTCAAACTAAAAATATAATATTATATTATATACTATTTAAATATAAATTATTTTTAGATATAAAATTTTTTTTAAATATATTAAAAGAATTAATATTATAAAATTTTAAAATATCTTAAATAATAAATTAAAATAATTGTTAAATCAAATAAGTTAGATAAAATTGATATTAATGGTTAATAAAGTAATGCCTTTTATTATATTATTGTTTTTATAACTAAATAACTTGAATGTAGTAAGATAATACCTATAAAGTTATTTTTTTATTTTTTTAAATTTAATTTAATAAATTTACAATTAATTGATAAAATTTATTAAACTTTCTTTTTTAATATAAAATTTAATTTAGTTTTGGCAATATTTTTAAAAAGCTTTGAATAAAATTTAAATATTTTAATATAATAATTGAACTGATTTTATATCTTATAAATTAATGAAAGTTATATATATTAATAATCAATATATTAATTCTTAATTATCTTATCATCATTAAATACCGGCAGATTTATAGCTTTTTTTTCTATATTTTTTATATTTAAATTTAAATTAATTATTAAATTAATATAATTATATTTAATTTTTCATATTAATAAATATATATATAGATTTAATTATTTTTTTAATTTTT
>JNEM01015851.1:0-14741 GCA_000697335.1 Conidiobolus incongruus B7586
CTAAATTCTTATATATACTTTTATATAATTTAATTAACTATAAATTATATGATTAATTTATACTTTTATCACTAAATTAATTATATAAATAGTATTGAATTATTTAATAAACCAGGTTCTTTTTTTTCCTCTCAATTCTTATTATTTCTTATCATTTCATTATTTTTAAGATTGAGACTATATTTTATTAATATTATAGTATATTAGCACTACCTAATATAAATATTAATATATTAATAACTTATCCTAGTTTGAAGCTTAATTAAACTTTGTTTATATTTGCATATTATAGCTATACTATAATACTATATTTTTATCATACTATTCTTATATTAAATCTTCTTCTATACTATATTAGTATTTACCATTATGCTTATATAGTAACAATAATAAAATTATTAAAAACCTACTAGAAATTAATAATTACCTGTATTAAATCTATTTATTAATATTTTAAATCTTATATATAACCTATTTTACTCTAATTTAACATTATATATTATAATGCTATGAAAAAAATACCCTTATATTACTTTAATAATGATAATAACTTAATTACTAAGTAAATCTAAGACTTTAGTTTTTAAAAGCTTGCTACCCTTTAAAAAGCTTATATTAAATAACTTTTGGTTAAGAAAAATATAACTTAAAAAGCTTAAATCTAATAAACTAGTTATTTCACTATAATTAATATATTAAACTACCTCTTTAGTATTTTTAAAAATAAACTAACTATCTATGATAGTTTTAAAAACCTCTATAAGCTTAAAAATTATTTTAAAAATATAAAGAATTATCTTGATTTAATTCTTGATTAAGATTTAAAGAATATCCTTAAATTAATTATTTCTTTTTTAGAAAAATCTATTTATACTTAATAGTTAACTTATTATAAATTTAATTCTAAAGAGTTTTTAAGGGGATAACCTACTATAAAAATATAAACCTTTAAACAGTTGGAAAAAGCCTTTAAAGAAAAGTATTACCTAAAAAATTAAGTTTAATTAACAAAAGAAAAGTTTTCCCAACTTAAATAGAAAACTTCTATAAAATAATTAATTAGGAAATTCAATAAGATATATTTAAATATACCAAATATTACTAAAGAAGAATAAATTTACAACTTATTATAATACTTTAACTTTCAAATAAAACTCTAGTTAGTTAACAAGGAATATTTTAATAATATGTTTTTTTCTAACATTTATAATATAGTAATTATAATTGATGATATCTTTTACTCTATATTTAAATTTTCCCACTTTAAAAATTAATCTTTTAAAACCTAATTTAACCTATTTAAATCTCAAATAATAAATGTTTTAGCTTTAAAACTCTATAAGAAAACCTTTAATAAAAAAGTTAAATTTTATTTGAGAATAAATAAAAGTTAATACTATTATTAAAAAATATAAGTTAATTATAAAGTTAATAAGTGTTTTCTTAAGAAGCAACATCTGTTTAATTCTTAACAATTTTAATTTTACCAACCAAAAATCAAACTTGAATAATATTAATATTATCTTAAAATCATCTCTTTTATAATTAGTTAGTAGATTCTAATTTAATCTACAAAAATTCTAATAAACTAATGATTCCACAAATTAAACTATATATACTAGAAAAACCTAACTAATTAAATCACTAGAAACTAAAAATATTCTAATAACTAATTTATCTTATAATTCTTTACCTTTAATTATCATCTTATTATTTGTTTTAACTAGATATTTTATAGATATACCTGTTAATGTTTTAATTAACTCTAGTTATTTTAGTTGTATTATCTTTTCTTTTATTATCATAAAACTATCCCTACCTACTTAAAAAAACAGCTTAATAATTAAATATGCTAATAATTTAATAAAATAAACATTTAATACTATATCTAAATACTTATTATTATTTCTTAATTACTCTTAATATATTAAATTCTTAGTTGATAACATTAGCTATAATTTTATACTAAGTTAAAATTAATTTAAATATCATAGTTTTTGATTTATAAATATTACTCTAAAAGGTTACAAATTTATTTTATTTATATTTTAAAAATAATTAGTAAAATTAATCTTAAAAAATTTATATTACCTTATTATAAAACCACTGAATATTTTACCCAATACCAACTTTACAATTGTATCAAATAATTCTATTATTATAAACAAAAACCAATATAAAAAACTAATTAAAAACCCTAATAAATTATAGGGATATGTATTTGTTTATTATTCATCTATTAATACTTTATTTATTAATAATAATAAAGTTATAACTAATAACTACTTTTTATATAATATAGTAAGTTAATTTGCTAATATTTTTAAATTTATAAGTAGATTACCTTTTAAACATAATATTAAACATAAAATTAAACTTCTCTTAGGTATATAACTATACTTAAAGTTTACTTATCATCTATCTCTTAAATAATATTAAATTTTAAAAAAAGAAATCTAAAAATTACTTGAAAATAAATATATCAAACTTTCTTCCTTATTATAAAAATCTTTTATCTTCTTTATACAAAAAGCTAATAGTGGTTAGAAACTATATACTAGCTTGTAAAAGTAAGCTATAAAATTAAAATTACTTAAATATTTACTTATATCTTAAATAATTTTTAATTGAATAAATTTAAATTAAAAAATATAATTTACCTATATTAATTAATTATAACTAATTATATTTGATTATATTATATTAGCTATTGGTTAATATATCAAAACCTAAAATTTAACCAAAGTAAGTTATAAATTTATAGGTTTATATGTTAAAGGGGTATAAATAACAAAACTTATATATCTTTTTTTTGTTATATTATATATATTATAAAGCTATTAAGCTAATGTTTTAAAATTAATATTATAATACTTAAATCTCTCTTTAAAAAAGTTTATTTATATATTAATCAACTTGTAATATTGCTAAAATTACTAGTGTTAGCTAATTTATTATAATTAGGGTTATTAAGAATAATGTTAAAGAAACACCTAAACTAAAACTTAAATATATTAAAATTATAGATAAACATAATGAAAAGTATATTTATAGATTAGTTAGTATAAGTAAGTATAATATTACTATAAAAATACAACAAGAATTATAAGATTATATAAGAATATTAATTAGTATAAGTAAATATAATATTGCTATAGAAATACAACAAGAATTATAAGATTATATAAAAATATTAGTTAATAATATTACTATTATATATATTTTATATTAAAATAGATACTGTTTATATTTTAAGGAAAAATACCTTTAATTAAAGAAGTTTTACTATAGGGTTAAATAAGAGTTTAAATGTCAACACTAAAGTTGAACTAAAATTAATTAGAGTAAGATTATTTAGTTTATTGAAACAAAGATATATTTTAATAAATCTAATAAAAAAGCTAGATATTTTAAAAAAGATAAAGAACTACTTTATAATCATTATGTTATTATAACCTAAAAATATAATAATAGGTTAATTATAGTTTAGGGATGTATATTATCTTTAGGTATAAAGTATCTTTATAAAGTTAATAAAGGAATTAATACTAAAATATATTAAAATATTTTAAACAATAAATTAAAAAGAACTATTAAGTAGTATAGATTAAAAAAATCAAATATTATTTTTTAACAAGATAATACACTTTACTATATTATAAATTCTACTATTAAATAGCTTAAAAATAACAAAATAACTATTATAAAATAACTTCTTTAATCTTCTAATCTTAACCTAATTAAACATCTTTAGGATTAACTAAAGAAATTAATTAAAGCTTTCCCCCTAACAAAAAATTTAGATTAACTTTAAGAGTATATTTAAAAAGCTTAGAATAATATTAGTTTTGCTTAATATAAAAAGCTAGTTGATTTTATACCCTATAAACTTAAAGAAGTTAGAAAAGCAAAAGGTAGGTATACTAGATATTAATTTTTCTATCAATACTAAAACCTACAAATTTATAACTCATCTTAAGTATACTTTTAGTATTAATATATCAATTAATATTTAATTAAATTTAATTATATATATTATATTATAAACAAAAAATATATATTAATTACATAGTTTAATATAAGTTTATTTAAATTAAAATTGATTAAGATATTAATAGAAAAGTATATATTTTTAATTTTATAACTTATTTTTATAAGCTAGTGTATATTAATAACTATGTTTTAAACTCTAAAACTATTAAGAATAAAACTTTATTACTAAACCTATATAATATTAAGGATAAACTACTTAAATCCATTATATTCACTAAATTAAATATTAAAAATAGTTATTATAATATTAAAGTTAAAGAAAATTCTATTCTTTTAACTATTTTCAATATTCTATTAAATCATTATAAATTTACTATTATAAACTTTAAATTATGCAATACCCTTGTAACTTTTACTTAATTTACCAATTCCCTTTTTAATACTATTTTTAATAACTTTGTTATTACTTATTTTAATAATATCTTAGTCTATTTAAAAACTAAAAAAGAATATATCTAATATATAAATTAAATTTTACAAATTATTTAAGAACAAAAATTATTTTTAAAACTATTAAAATATCTATTTAGTATTTTTTCTATCTCTTTTTATAGTTATATTATTTTTTCCTAAGGAATTAATATTAATTTAACTAAATTTAATGATGTAAAAGCCTTTATTATACTTTTAAACAAAGATTAACTTATATTTATACTTAAATTATTAAATTATTTTAAAGAATTCATTGATTCTTTTGTTGAACTTATAATTCTTTTAACTAATCTTTTAAGAAAAAACTCTTTTTTTTGAATAAACCCCACTATATATTTTTTGCATAAATGCTTTAATTTTCTATATTACTAATGTTTCTATTTTATCTATTTTTGATTTTAAACTACTTATCATTATTTTTACTAACTTTAATTTTTTTGTAATTGGTAGATAGTTAACTTTATTTCATATTAATTTATATTTTATTTTTTAACTATAGGATAAAATAATAAATAAGGGAGAATAAGTTAAGTTTAACTTTATAAATATTACCTTAAAGCTTATAATATTCTAATTAAAAAAAAATAAAGCTAGCTAAATTAAAATACCTAGTTTATAAATAAAAACTCTTTATCTTAGTAGAAATAATCAAAAATCATTTATATTTCTTATTTTGCAACCTTTTCCTAACACTTATAGATTATAAATCACTTATCTACCTAAATACTTAAAAGTATTTATTAAGAAAATAAACTAAATAGATTAAAACTATCCAAGCTTATTTTTTCTTTATCTAATATCTCTTAAGTTAATAAAATCATGTTGTAGATATTTTGTTAAAAAATTTTACATATCTATTCTTTTATTCTAATTATAAAAACCTAGCAGATATTAACATAATAATTATTAATGAAGGAAATAAAAAATTCATTAAATTATTTTAAGCTACACTATTAAATAATGATTTCTTTAATTTAATTAAAGAAGAACTCTCTAAACTATTAAAAAACTAATTAAAATATGTCAAAAGATTTAAAATCATTGATAACTTATTATATTATAATAATTGTTTATATATCTTTAATATTTTTAAAATCCAATAAATAATATTTGATGAGTATTATAACTTATTTGTTAGAAAATATCAAAACTAGTTAAAAACTACTAAGAGAATTAAGATAAAATATTACTAACTTTCTTTAGTTAAATTAGTTTAGAAATATATTAATACCTATAATATATATTAAAAAATTAAATATAATACCTAACTAAAATATGTTAAACTTATTCCCCTATAAGTTTTTAATAAAACTTAATAATAAATCCAATTTAATTTTATAAAAATCTTTAAATCAACAACTAGTTAAAATAACTTATTAATTGTAATTGATTTATTCTTTAAATATGTTTATTTTATTCTTTGTTTTAAAACTTCTATAGCTAAAGATATTACAAAATTATTATTCTCTAATAACTTTACCTATTATAAAATTCCATAAACTATTATATCTGATAAAAATATATAATTCAACTCTTAATTTTAAAAGTTATTATCTTTTTCCTTCAAGATTAATCTATCTATATCTATTATTAATTATTATTAAATTAATAGACTTATTAAAAAAACTATTAAAACTTTAAAATAAATGATTAAAGCTTATATTAACACTAATCAGTTAAATTAAGATACCTATATCTACTAATTTTAATATTCATTCAATACCTTTATTAATAAATTAACAGGTTTTAACTTTTATTTTATTAATTATAATAAATATCCTAATTCAATAATTGCTCTAAAACTTTAAATTAATATACCTTTAGATGTTGTTGAATTTTAATCTAATATTAAATATATTAATTCTCTGATTAAATTTAACTTGGAAGAGAATTAAAAGATTATAAAATAATAATATTTAAAGTTATTTAAGAATCCTCTTAAATATAAAACTAATATATTTGTATACTTAGAATAATTTACCCTTAAACCTATCTTATTTAAATCTAACTTAAATCTAAAATACTTGCTATTATATTATAGTCCCTATAAAATTTAATCTATTAATTCAAATTTTGAAAATATTACTTTAGAATTACCCTTAACTTTGAGGATTAACTTTACCTTTTACATATCTAAAATCAAACCTTATTTTGAAGATTTTGATATTTTTCCTAATTGATTAAAAGCCCCAAAACTAGATCTAATTATTAATTAAGATAAAAAAGAAAAATACTATGTTGATTACATAATTAAATCTAAATCTATTAGGAATAAGTTTTATTTTTATATTAAATAGATAGGTTATCTTATTAAAAAAGCTATATAAGAACCCTTAGAAAATATTAAGAATATCTTAACTTATTATACTTATTTACAAAAATCTAAAGAGTGTGTCTTTTTTAAAAAACTTATTAGGGGAGTATTAAAAGATTAATTCTTTAAATTCTTATATATACTTTCATATAATTTAATTAACTATAAATTATATGATTAATTTATATTTTTATAACTAAATTAATTATATAAATAATATTGAATTATCTAATAAACTAGGTTTCTCTTTTTTTTCTCAATTTTTACTATTTTTTACCTTTTCACTATTTCTAAAATTAAAACTATATCCTATTAATATTACAATATATTAGCACTACCTAATATAAATCTTAATATATTAGTGACTCATCCCAGTTTAAAGCTTAATTAAACTTTGTTTACATTTGTACACTATAGCCATATTATAATACCATATTCTGTGTCACATTATTCTTATATTAAGTCTTCCTCTATACTATATTGGTATTTACCACCATGCTTATAATATTATAATTTTTATATCTTTTTTTAATATATTTAATTATATAATAATTAATTTTTTAATAAAAATAATATTATAAAGCTTTATATATAATTTGAGATTATATATTTTGATATTTATTTTATATATTTGTAACTTTTTTGATATTCATAATATTTTTGGAAAATTAAAATTTATATAATTTAATTTTTTAATTTTATAATAATATCAAAATATATATGAAAATAATATCAAATAATAAATATATTTTGATAGTTTACATAAAGTTACAAATTAATGTTATATTAATTAAAATTATAACAATTATTGAAATGATTATTATTATCTTATTTTATAATATATTATTGATATTTTTAAATTTAATCTTTAAATTATTTAATATATATTTTATTAAAATGATTAAATTTCATAATATAAGTAATTTATTATAAAATTAATTTTGTTTTCAATTTAAATATTAATTTTATTATAATATACTGAATATTATTTAACGATATATCATATATATTGAATCAATCTATAATTTATTCCACTTAAACATTTAAACTAGTAATATACTTTGATTATAATATTAAATAATATTGAAAAATTCAATTTTTTAATTAAGTTGGTATTTTAATAAATATATAACAATACGACAGTTGAATAATAAATCACCACTATTTGAAATACTTTATTTCAATTCTCTTTATTTAGCTTAAATGGATTATTGATAAACCAATGTTTGAATATTGAATATAATAAATTTGAATCATATCAAATTTTCAAATATTAACAAATTAAAATTTTTGAACAAAAAATTAATGTTAAAATAATTTGAATACTAGGGTTTTAAATTATATTGTTGATATGTTGAAATCGTGTTAATAGATTGATAATCAATTTACTATCGAAATGCATCAATTTCAAATTATTAATATGATAATATTATTATTGATTATTAAACAAGACTGAAGTTTAATCATGTAACGGTTAGAATAAGTTAATTCAACTTTGAAATAGTAATATATAAAGAAATCAATACAACATTTTACATATTTATTATAAGTTTAGCTTAAAAATATTTTTATTAAAAATGATTTGATAAATTGTAAAAATTGAATTATTTTACTAATAATATGTGTATTCAAAATAATGAACATAAATTCAATTGTCTTCACGACTGATATTTAATATAATTGTTAGCTAAAAATTTGAACCATATTAATAACATTAATAAGACAATGACTCTAATCAATATGTACAAATGTCGATCTATATATAGTTAAAATCTTATCAATTATTAAATTTTTGAATTTTTAAATAACAATTTAATGCGATAAATTGTAATTATTATTGCGAGTTAAAACAATATCGATTTGAAATATTAGGTAAATAACGTAATTTATGAATAATATAGTAATATATTAATTCATATTTTTAAACCCATTAATTTAAAGGTTAATACATAAAAAATTGAAATATGACAAATATCATAATTAATTTTTCAATTTTGAAAGATAATTTTTAAATTAACAATTTTAAGGTGGTAATATTATTAATTCAATCAAATAATAAATAAATATTAGTTAAACGAAAGGATCAAAACAATGAAATTAAAAAATTAATATAATTTAAATAATTTGATTAGTATATGAAGGGTCACATGATTTAATTTTATTTCTTGAATTTTATATTCAAAATTCAATTCATCCAATCAAACCAAAAATTCAAATCCAACAAACAATTAACCCATAATAAAAAATAATTTGCTAAAGTCTGCAATGAAGTATAAAAATATTATTGAATTCAACATTAATCCTCACTTACCTGCCAGGGCTAGACTGTGATCAAGAAGGCAGTCTGGCTAGGGCGGGGCCTCCGCATTGCACAACCGCGATAGGACCCGTTCTACAAACACTTCGGTGTCTTGACTGGACAATTTTTGTCCCGATCCCTTATTTGAAGGGATCTTATATCAAATTCAAAAACTTCATACTCAAAAACTCTATTCCCTCAGTTTGAATTGTGAGGAGACAACACAAATATAACGAAATCTCTGGATTTTGTTATATTATGTGATTGATTGTGGCTGTTGTGTAAGTATATTAGGATTATTTATACTATACATAACACAATACCTATTTTGTCTACGTTCTACTCTCTTCGCATTTCAAACTGACAATTAACTGTAACTGTTGGTCTCTTTGTATGAATGTATAAGGAAAATGAATTTGGCATTCATTCCACTTCCTTCATTTAACAAATTCTTCCAACGTTGGGTTAATCTAACCTCTCTTTTATAAATCTTAGAGTTGTTGACTTTAAGCTTTCATGCTTTAACTTTTTATAACTTGATAAGCTTTAATTCCATTTAGTAATGGAGAATTAAAGATTTTGGAATTTGTATCAAATAAATTTCTAAAGGTTTTTCATAAAATCAAACCAACTTTAGATTTAGTCGTTCTTTAGAGTTACTAAGGTTCGAAGTTGTTATACTCATTAATGAGCTCTGTTTGTAATTTTGATCACAGACACTATCTAAATAAATTTATTACGCACTTTAATATTTTTTAAATTCTCAATTATCCCATAATTTGACCATTAATAATCATAAAATAAATTTTAATATCTTGTATCCTATTTAATATTATTATCAAATTGTTAATAATACAATCAAAAAATCACAAAATATTAATAATATTTAAATAGAAATGGAATTCGAAAACTACTATAATATCAATCCCAACGTAACAACATCAAGTGCACCCAATTTGATTAACAATTTTCAAAAAGTTAAAGTAGACCAATTTGAACGTAGTAAGGATTACGTTTTCGATATCGTTAAGGGCAGCTCTCATTATGTTGTATCACTGTCAAATAACCAAATTCAAATCTTTGACCAGAACGAATTTAAATTACAAGCCAAATTGAACTTTCACACGGATACTGTCAACTTTATTAAACCTTTTGACTGTTGGGGAGTCGTGTCAGGATCTGCAGATGGTACTGTAGCTATTTGGGATATTAGAACTAATGGGGAACCTGGTATGGTAATTAGAGGTAAAATGATATACATAATTTATATCAAATAGGATTAATCATATATTGAATAATAATTAGATCCCGAACAAATACCAATTTTAAGCGGTGACCTGAATAAATCCAATCAACTATTAGCGACAGGAGGCGAATTGGCTGGAGAAGATGCTAAAATTAATTTCTTTGACGTTCGCAACCCCCAAAAACCCATTCACCAATTCGTAGAAAGTCACACCGACGATATTACCCAAATTCTGTTCCATCCTATCTACGACCACCAGCTCGTGTCTGGCAGTATGGACGGCCTCATCAATCTTTACGACCTGAAGGACTTCGACGAGGAGGAGGCTATCCAAACCGTACTACCATTCGACCAATCCATCTCTAAGTTAGGATTTTTCGGCAATCAGGCCGAATTCCTATATAGTTCCAGCCATATGGAGCACTTAAGACTCTGGAACTTGCAATCTGGTGAATGCATTAGTGACTTTGGCGATATGAAGGGATACCAATTCGAAAATGGATTCAGGATGGATTACTTTATCCAGGGACATTTCGACTCCCTCAATGAAAGATTGTTCATTAGTGGGGGGACCAATTCCGGCAAGGTGGGCCTCATTCACCTAAATTTGAATAGTTTACAACTTTGCGATATTCTCGACCATGGTAAGGAAGAGATTGTTCGCAGTGTGAATTGGGATCATCAGGTAATTTTTTTCAAACTATAATATAAATTCAGTTGATTCATTACTTTTTAGAGTAACAAACTAATCGCAGGCTGCGAAGGAGGTCAATTAAGTTTCTTCAGTAACGATCCCTTCTTCAGACCCCAAATTCAAGCTGTGCATCCTACTCACAATCACCAGGTAATTTGATTAATATTCTCCCAATTCCATTTCTAAATCCTCTTCCGTTTCCTTACTAGAGAAGTTTTAAACAGTATCGACCTTATTGAAAACTGATTTAGAAGAGAACTACTGTAATATTGTTGATATGAAATTGATTTATTTGATAGATGGAATGAAATAGAAATGTGAAATAGATTGAGTGCAAATATTCATATATTTAATCACAATTTGTTATGTTAATAAATATTTATAAAAATTGAGCTATTTAAATTGAATACATAAGTTATTTTATAAAAGTTGTTATTCATTAAGTATTAGTAATTTTTTTTTGGAATTTTGTTCAAATAAATAAGTTAAAATTATATATAAATAGATAACAAAATTAAATTTGAAAGATAATAAAAATTTTAGCTTAGATATATTTCACCAATTTCACAAATATTTGAATAAAATAAAAAAAACTATATTTATAAACTCATCGAATTAAAATAAAAGGTAATATCAAAGATAAAATCAATTATATAACCAGTATTTTAACAGATATGATAATTTTGAATATATTAACAAATTCGGTTTACCAACTAAGACCCCAAATTAAGAAAAATAATATCGAAATGGAATCTAATATTAAGACTATACACACTTTAATCACAATACAATTATTTCTGAGCGATGACTAATTCCAAGAACTAGAAACAATGAATTAGTATTAAATTGAATAGATTAAATTAAGGGAACTTACATCTTCGTATCTGATTTGTATCCAACCGTCATTGTCATTGTCAAATCGACGGAAGGAATCCGTTAAGGATTTGACGGTGACGCAAGCTTGGATAAAGTTATCGAAAGTGATGTGACCTTTGCCTAAAAATGGAAAAGAATTAGAATTAATACTGAAAGTTCAATTTTAAATATAAAAATAAAATAGTAACTGTAAAAAATACTTACCAGATTTATCAAATTTTCTAACTATTAAAAAAGTCAATTTGTCAGAAACGTTATATCCAAAAGCTCTTAAAGCTCCTTGAAGTTCATTTTTATCGATAGATCCCGAGCGGTCTCTGTCGAAACTTTGGAAACATTGCTTCCATTGTTCAATATATCTCCAAAGGGCAGCAAATTCATTAAATTCTATTTGACCACTTTGATCCTTGTCGAACATATTTAGCATAAGACGCACCGTCTCAATATTGAATGGGGACCAGTCGCCTAAAGGAACAGAATTGGTAAACATATTACACACTGGTTAGAAAATGACTTACCATTGACTAATGCACGTTGAAGTTCGTCAGCATTCAACTTGCCACTGCGATCAGTATCAATAGCTTGGAACCAATTCCATAACTCTTGCTGATTCACTCCACCTTGCTGCTGTGGGGGAGGAGCACTCCCATAGCCGCCCTGGTGTTGGCCATACCCGCCTTGGTTGTAACCACCTTGCTGGCCATATCCTCCTTGTTGGCCATAACCACCACCTTGCTGGTATCCATAATTCTGTTGACCTGGAGGTCTGTTATAACTCATTTTCAAATTTTAATATTTGTAATAAAAAATTAATAAAATATAAATGAATTGACCATAATTTAACTTCAATTAATAAATGAATCAAAAATGGGTTTTCAGAATTTTCAAATTGAATCTATTGGATTGATTAGCCAATGATGACATCATAGAATGAATTATTCTGTCCTAAAAGAATGTTTGCCAATATTGCGAAGTTATATTCGCAGCATATTATTGAATCTTTGAATGTTTTTTTGCGTGGTCAATTAATGATTTTTAGTTTAGCTTGAATATGCTATAATTGAATCATGTAATTATCTAATATAATTTCCATTCATAACAAAAAAAAACTATTGATTGGTTATAATTGACAGAATATTGATATTTTGATTATAAACTATTAGTAATATTAACTTATGTGATTTAAATATAAAATATACAATATTATTTCAAATTAGATTTATTTATACAAGTTTTTTTTTAAAAATAATCGAATATTCACTATTTTATTGTTAAAATATTGATTAACTTGATATATTTTAAATTATTAATTTGATTTTAACATTTAACCAAATTGATATTTAAAAGCCTTATACAATTCTGAAAATGAGTATCAAGCTTCAAATTTATATATAATATATATATTATATTTATTGATTTTTTATAAATATTAAAATAATATAAATATATTAATTTTAAAATTGAAATAAAAATTTGAAATAAAACATTTATATTGGTATAAATTCTAAATTTAGCAATTCCTCCACAATTGAAATATGTAAAAATTTTACATGAGAATCGGATGATTAAATAGAACTCTTTTCATTCATTAATTAGCTCAATTAGTATAAAAATTAATCAATCAGAATGGATAAAGTTGAGAATTTGATTGGTATTATCCATTTAACCAATAAATCACTATTTTTTTCTTATTGATTGAATGTGTTTGCTTTGAATAGACAAGTTAATCATTTGAATAGTAATTTCGAATGAGGGATTATATTTGAAAGAGTTGAAAAATAATTATCAATTAGATGCAAAAATATTGAAATTTATAATTAATAATTTCTAATGACATGATGATTTTATGACTCTTTTATAAATATAAAATGATATTGAATTCTGAAATTTTTGTAATTAAGCAAAAGTTAAATAATGATAAAATGGAATTGGGATATAATTGATATAAACAAAATGATTTTCAAAATATGAATAGAGTTTTAGCTTAATATTTGATATTAAATTATAGTGCTGAAAAGGTGAATAATTTATGATACATATTATTTGAATAATTGATAGGTAAAGTAATCATAATTAGAAACTTATTCAATTCATTTCAATATTATGATTAAACATAATTACATTATTTATGTATTCATAAGCAGTTAAACTATAGCGATTTTGATATCGGTGTAAAAATTAGTATATAATATTAATTTAAAAGTCATGTATCTTATTCTTTATCTTTAGTAATTAGTAAAAGGTTTTTCAAAAGATAAAATTAAGTAAATAATTTAATGAAATATTTGAAATTAAATTTAAATTATATCAAAATTTTGAAGAAATTAAAAACATTAATATATGATTTATAAAAATTAATGCACAATATAAATTTAATACTTTATTTTATTTTTAATAGCTCTTTATTATACTTTTAATAAGCTTCTAACAACTCATAATAATTTTTTTATTAAAGACTAAAATTTGATATTTCACAAACTAAATTATAAGAATTTTTTCATATAAGAATATTTTTTAATTGTTTAAATTAAATATAATCACATAAGTTATAATTTATGAATATATTAGATATGGTAACTTTTTTTAATTTTTTTATATTTATATATTTTATAATTATTGTGTAAAATAATAAATATCCTTAATTTATTATAAATATACTAATTAAAAATTGTTTTATTTGGAAAAATAATATAAAAAATTTAAAAATTATGAATTATAAGAATTATATTATAAAAGACTGTATTTTTAATTATATCTTGATAAGTACTGTTTAGTTATAAGTATTTTGATTTTTTAACTCTTTTGTTAAATTATAAGGTAATAATAT
>JNEM01015852.1:0-14118 GCA_000697335.1 Conidiobolus incongruus B7586
GGATATTTTATAATCAAAAAAGCTAAAAATAAAGTTATATACAAATATCATATAATTATTTTTTTTATATTTAGTTTTCATTTATATAAAATTGATAGAATAATTTTATCAATAATATTTGCTTTTAATATATATATATTAGCTTGCAAAAATGAGTTATAAAATTAAAAATATAAATATTTTTATTAATATCTAAATCATTTCTAATTTAAATAAATTTATATCAGACTATATAATTAATATATATTTTTTATTTATAATATCATATATAAAGTTAAAATTAATTAATTATGAATTAATATATTAAAACTAAAAGTATACTTAAAATGGTTTATAAATTTATGAGTTTTAATATTGATAGAAAAATTAATATCTAGTATATCCACCTTTTGCTTTTCTAAATTCTTTAAGTTTATGTGGTATAGAGTCAACTAGCTTTTTATATTAAGCAAGATTAATATTATTCCAAGTTTCTTGAATATATTTTGAAAATTAATTTAAACATTTTATTAGGGGGAAAGCTTTAATTGATTTTTTTAATTAATCCCAAAGATATTTAATTAGGTTAAAATTAGAAGATTAAAAAGGCTATTTCATAATAATTATTTTGTTATTTTTAAGCCTTTTAATAGTAGAATTTGTAATATAACAAAGGGTATTATCTTGTTGAAAAATAATATTTAATTTATTTAACCTATACTACTTAATAGTTTTTTTCAATTTATTGTTTAGAATACTTTGGTATATTTCAGTATTAATTCCCCCATCAACCTTATAAAGATACCTTATACCTAAAGATAATATATATCCCCAAATTATAATTGACCTATTATTGTATTTTTGGGTTATAATAACATAATGGTCATAAAGTAGTTTTTTATCTTTTTTGAAATATCTAGCTTTTCTATTAAATTTATTAAAATATATCTTTATTTCATCAGATTAAATAACTTTACTCTAGTTAGTTTTGGTTCAACTTTAATATAGGTATTTAAATTCTTATCTAGCTTTATAATTGGACTTCTTTAGTTAAGGGTGTTTTTTCTTAAGATATAAGCAATATCTATTCTAATGCAAATTATATATAATAGTATCAATACTAACTAATATTCCTATATAGTTTTGTAATTTTTGTTATACTTCTATAATAATATTATATTTACCTATACTAACTAATCTATAAATATATTTTTTATCATCTTTATCTATAATCTTAATATATTTAAGTTTTAGTTTAGATGTTTCTTTAGCATTGTTCTTAATAACCCTAGCTATAATAGATTAGTTAACACTAGTAATTATAATATTCTCACAAGTTAATTTATTTTCATTATAAAGTTGATTAATATATAAATGAACTTTTTTAAAAAGAGATTTAAGTATTATAATATTAATTTCAAAATATTAGATTAATAGTTTTATAATATATATAATATTACAAGAGAAAAAGAAGATATATATAAGTTTTGTTATTTATACCCCTTTAATATATAAAATAGTAAAATTATGACTTATTTTGGTTAAATTTTAAGTTTTAATATATTAACCAATAGTTAATAAAATATAATCAAATATAATTAGTTATAATCAACTAATACAGGTAAATTATATATTTTAATTTTAATTTATTTAAGAATTATTTAAGATATAAGTAAATATATAAGTAATTTTGATTATATGACTCACTTTTATAGGCTAGTATATATATATTATTTAATATTAGTTAATATTTATTATATATAAATATGATAAATTTAATAATTAAATTATTTTATTCTATATTTTTTATAAATAATAATTATAAAATAATAAATTAAGAAAAACATTATAACTTATTCTCTAAAGTAAATTTTGAATTTATAATTTTTATATTTTAAAAAACATAACTTATTAATTTAAAATTTAATTTCAATTGATTTTCAATCAAATTTTATCAAAAAATTCAAATGAAATAATTATATATTTTGTTAAGAGACTAGTTCTCTAAATTCTTATATATATTTCTATATAATTCAATTAATTATAAATGATATGATTAATTTATACTTTTATAGCTAAATTAATTGTATAAATAGTATTGAATTATCTAATAAACTAGGTTCTTCTTTTTCCTCTTAATTCTTACTATTTCTTATCTTTTACATTATTTTTAAAATTAAAACTACATTCTGTCAATATTATAGTATATTGGCATTACCTACTATAAATCTAATATATCAGTGACTCATCCTAGTTTGAAGCTTAATTAAACTTTGTTTACATTTGCACGTTACAACCACATTATAGTACCACATTCCGTGTCACGCTACTTTTATATTAAGTCTTCCTCTGCACTATATTGGTATTTTACCACCACACTTACATATTTGATAATACTTGCTAAAATATCAAAATTATTTAACTATAAACTATGTGGTTTAACAGAAAAAACTGAATAATAATATTTATTTTATTAGTCATTACAAATATATTTTAATTCATTTCAATCAAACTTATATTTTGTTTATTTGGATATTATTATAATATTGAATTATATCTACAAGTTGATTCGCTTTGTTATTGACAAGTTTATAATATATTTTTATTAAACCATTGATATGAAAACTATCCAATATTTATATTATCAATAGAATATGCTCATATATTCATTATGTTGGTTTTAAAAATCCAATTAATCTCAGCTTAACTATACTAATTTCAAAGATTAAAGTGATAATCTATTAAATAAATATTATTAAATTTATTATATATGCTAGTTTACATTATTGTTCAATATTATCATTTCTCATTCCAATTAAGTTGTATTGAATTTACAAATAAATTCTAAGATATTATTATTTAATTAATTGAATAACTACCTCAAAATGTAATATAAATGTAAAAATTATCAATTAGTTATGCATTAAAAATTTGTAAATGAAAAATTGAATTAAACTTGATATCACATGAATTTAAAATATTAAAATTATTTTTGATATTTAATATGAATAATTTTCATAGTTGATATAAGCACTTGGAACATTTATTCTATAGTCAAATTAAAGTATTTGCAATAACCATTATTAAAAATCAAGAATTAAGTTATCTATCAGTTATATGCTTTTATTCAGATATTTAAAATCTGCTTTTATTTGATAAATACAAAAATTCATTGAATCTGAATTTATACTCTTTATTTAATAATTGAATAAATTTAATAATAAATTATGAATTGAATATTAATAATATTTATTATTATTGCATTATTAAATTGGAATATCTTCATTTCTAATCTGCTCAATTATTTACTATTTAAAAACACAGGTACACTAATAAATATAATTCGGATATAAACATATAAACAATTATTTACCATTACGAAATTTTAAACCAAGGATAAATTACAAATCTTATAGATATATTGATTGAAATCAATACTGAACAATATCTTTACCAATTTTTAATTTGGAACAGAAAATTCCAAATAAATAAAGACTTATTAATTTTAGTCAGATATATAAAATAATTGTTAAATTATCATAATACAAATTTAATGTAATATCTATTTTTTATTAGCCTTTTAAAATTCAAATTAATTTTCTCATAATTCTTAACATCAATAATTATTATAAAAAATAATTTGACTATAATTCATCTAGATATATATATTATTATTTAATAATAATCGAAAATTATACTTCTATAATTATAATTAGAATAGTATTTAAATTCAAACCCACTTTAAAAAGTCAATCTGGGAAAATATATTTTGTAATATTAATGAAAAAAATTATTTTTCTATGGATTTTCAAATTTGTAAAATTAACAAATCTTGTATTACAATCCATTAAATCTTATGATATTAATTGCCAATTGATATAGTTGAATTTTGTATTATAATTATGTTGCTTAAAATTGGATTAACAGTTGATTATATTCGAAATATTAATATCTAATTTATTAATCATACAATACTATGTCATTGCACTCTTATGATGATGAAAATTTTGTAAAAAATAGATATTTTAATTGGAATTTGGTTTGATATACATAATTCTTAACATTTTATTATTATAATATATATTTATACTATATTCGATCAAATTTTTTTTAATTTGAAATCAATGAGATATATATTTTTATTATTGATGAAAAAGAATAATATCAATTGATAATAAAATAGTATATATTAAATTATTATAATTAAATGGTTAATAACTCGATTTTTAATAGATGATATATTGTAAATAATTTTCATTCCTATTTAACAAACCAATCTATATATGATTTACCAATTTCAGTATATATATATATATATGCCGTCCTTATTGAATTAACTTGTTATTTTATAATTTTTAATACTTTTTTTCAAATATATAATATTTTAAATTTAAAGTTAATTTTCATTTAAGCATAAATTATTAATGTATAATTTATATTAACTGATAATATAAATATCCGTAATTGATAATAATCAATTGAATTTTATAATTTTATCAACGACTAGCTTGTTTTAAAATATTAATGACGTTTTTATTATAATTAATAATATACCTAATCTTCATTTATATTTCTATATTTAATTCTTAACTTGAACTTTCTATAATATCAATTAGTTAAAAATAATTCCAAAAAGGGAACGAGATAATGCGGTTTCTTTATCAATTTTAATTCCAAATAAATTAACATTAATTAAAATTGCAGATTTTCAATTCAAATTTCCCAATATCTCGATCTCACTTTCTTTATATACTAAATTGGTTAATACCTTTTGTTGGCTCCTCATTTTCATCGCTATCCATTGTGGGGTATTGCATATTATTTAAAATAATAGTGAAATAACAACTTATTGACTATTGAACAGATTGTTAAATAATACCCAATTCTATATAATTCCTTGATTTTATGAAAATAATAAAGATCAAAAGGATGTAGAACTGAGCAAAAACGTAATAGCATAATTGACTGATAATAACTTTTAATTCAAATATAAACTATAATTTCCAAAAAAACAATTTGGCGGTATTGTGATCTTAATATATCTACCAAATAATAAAATTCAAAAATTTTAAACAAAAATTACCATCAAAGTTTGCCCAGATACTTTTAGTAGTGTTACAGTAATCTTAAAATAGAACATACAATATGATTAATAAATCGTTGATATTTTTAGTGGCAAATATTCATGTGGTTTGAGGCTTATTTAACTACAGTTATTTGACAATATATGAGTTATAATTCATAGTTATTTATTCATTATACGATAACGGAGTATGAATTAGTATTAAAAAATGAGTATTTCTATCCACACACACAAACATATATATATATATATATATACTCTGAAACAATCCTCAACCAACAATAGTCAATATTATTTTAATTTGTTTAATATATTTTACCTTGCAATGCTTCAAGATATCAAAATCAATCTACGCACCATTTTCTTACTTTGCATGACTATGCATAGTATTAAATCGGCTGACTGGATTGGGCCAATCCCCCAAGAAATTTTCAATTACGCTTATGGGGAATACTGGGGCACTGACACCAATTCCTGTATTGTATCAGACGCAGCATTAAGTGTACATAGTTCACGAATTGGTGTTCCAAGTATTCAGAACTGTGACGGAAAATATCAAGTTTCTGCAACAAAATTAGTCCTTCCTCGCAACACCATCCCAATGTGTGGTTACGTTCCAGCTTTGGTACTAACCAATGCTCTTAGCTATGTCTTATACACCGAGGCAGGTCTCATTTTGGGCAATTCTACCTACCAAAATTATAAAAAGCAATGCCTTGAAGAGTTATCCGTTTCAAGTAAAGCTCGCTTCAAGGTAGTGAATGGAGTCAATGTCCACGATACTACTTGTATGAGATACGGTGAATTCCTTGCAGTGACTTATGGTTTAGAACCTGAAACCAGAAAAATTGTTGATGAAGTCGAAAAGAACATTTCCGACAATCTGAAGTGGAGAGATACCAAAATCCAAGCAAATATTATTGTGAGTGCAGTTTGTGTGCTTATTGGCAAAGTAGCATGCGTTAGCTTGTGGAAACATCTTCTTGAAGAGAAGGACAATTCCTTTTTGAACGTACTTGGACTTAATATCAATCAAACTCCAACTACCTGGATGTACGCTGATGGTATCGATATTGATCTTTTCCAAAATGTCATTGAAATCATGGGTATGGATATTGAAACTAAAGTTATTGATAATGTGCATTATCACCATATTTTACCAAATGCTCCTAAAGGTAAATTTGTCGATCGCAAACCAGGATTAGTTGGAGGATTTCCTAAATCTCAATATCAATCATAATTTCATTAATATGATTGATTTCACTTAAGTTTTCCTTTTTATCTTAATTTGAACTATCCCAATGTTAATAAATAAACCATGATCTAATGAAAAGAGTTGAATTCATTAATTATTATTTATTTACCAGTATATAAATTAAAATCAAAAATTTAGATATACACTAGCCTGCAAAAGTGAGTCATAAAATCAAAATTACTTAAATATTTACTTATATCTTAAACAATTCCTAATTAAATAAATTTAAATTAAAATATATAATTTACCTATATTAATTGATTATAACTAACTATATTTGATTATACTACATTAGTTATTGGTTAATATACCAAAACCTAAAATTTAACTAAGGTGAGTTATAAATTTGCAAGTTTATAAGTTAAAAGGGTATAAATAACAAAACTTATATATATCTTCTTTTTCTTTTGTTATATTATATATATTATAAAATTATTAAGCTAATATTTTAAAATTAATATTATAATGTTTAAATCTCTCTTTAAAAAAGTTTACTTTTATATTAATTAACTTTATAATGAAAATAAATCAACTTGTGAGATTATTAAAATTATTAATGTTAGTTAATTTACTGTAGTTAAGGTTATTAAGAATAATGCTAAAGAAACACCTAAACCAAAACTTAAGTGTGTTAAAATTATAAATAAACATGCTGAAAAGTATATTTATAGATTAGTTAGTATAGGTAAATATAATACTACTATAGAAGTACAACAAGAATTATAAGACTATACAAGAATATTAATTAGTATTGATACTATTATATATATTTTATGTTAGAATAGATATCACTTATACTTTAAGAAAAAACACCCCTAACTAAAGAAGTTTTATTATAAAGTTAGGCAGGAGTTTAAATATTAATACTGAAGTTGAACTAAAAATAATTAGAGTAAAGTTATTTAGTTTAATGAAACAAAGATATATTTTAATAAATCTAATAAAAAAGCTAGATGTTTTAAAAAAGATAAAAAACTACTTTATGACCATTATGTTATTATAACCCAAAAATATAATGATAGGTTAATTATAGTTTAGAGATATATGTTATCTTCAAGTGTAAAATATCTTTGTAAGGTTGATAGGGGAATTAATACTGAAATATACTAAAGTATTTTAAATAATAAATTGAAAAAAATTATTAAGTGGTATAAATTAAAAAAATTAAATATTATTTTCTAACAAGATAATACACTTTACTATACTATAAATTCTATTATTAAATGGCTTAAAAATAACAAAATAACTATTATGAAATAGCCTCTTTAATCTTTTAATTTTAACCTAATTAAATATCTTTAGGATTAATTAAAAAAATCAATTAAAATTTTCCCCATAGCAAATAATTTAAATTAACTTTAGGAGTATATTTAAGAAGCTTAGAATAATATTAGTCTTGCTTAATATAAGAAGCTAGTTAACTCTATACCCTACAAACTTAAAGAAGTTAGAAAAGCAAAAGGTAGATATACTAGATATTAATTTTTCTATCAATATTAAAACTTACAAATTTATAACTCACTTTAAGTATACTTTTAGTGTTAATATATCAATTAATAGTTAATTAAATTTAACTATATATATGATATTATAAATAAAAAATATATATTAATTACATAGTCTGATATAAATTTATTTAAATTAGAATTGATTAAGATATTAATAGAAATGTATATATTTTTAATTTTATAACTCATTTTTGCAGGCTAGTGTATATATATATATTAACTTATAAAAATAAATTATAAAATTAAAAACACTTATTATTTTACTTGGAACTTAACCAAATCTGAATCAAATTCACTCAAACTATTTTATTTGATTAAAATATCTTACTTGTTTATAATAAATTATATTTATCTTTTTATTGTTTAATATTTCAAAATTTAAATTTTAACTATTTTAAATATAATGGTATTAAGACTAATATGCTATAAAAGAAGACTTAGTATAAAAATGATATGGCATAAAAATATAATAATATAATATGAAGATATAAACTAAACTTAATTAAACTTTAGTAAATAATAAGTCATTGATATATTAGGTTTTATATCAGGTAGTGCCAATATAATATAATATTAATAAAATATAATTAGAATTTTTAAAATAATATAAAAAATATAAAATAGTCAGAATTAAAAGAAAAGAAATTTAGTCAATAAAATTAATTTAGTTTTGAAAATATAAATTAAATATATATTATATAATTTAATAAATTATATAAAAATATATATATTAACTTATAAAGATAAGTTATAAAATCAAAATCATATATAGCTTTATATATAACTTAATTAATTTGTAATAATATTAACTTAAATTAAATAATTAAATTTATTTATATTTATTAATAATAATAAACTATAATTAATTATATTTATTTATTTATTAGATAAAATTTTAAAGTTCAAAGAATAATTAGAATTAATGAATATTTTATAAAATTATAATAATAATAAGAAAAATTAAATTTAATATATTTATCTTGAATCTTTTTAACTTTTATAAATTTATAAGCTATAAAATCAATTAAGTTAATATAATAAAAATAGTGTAATTATATTTTAAGCTTATTAAATATATTATTAAAATTAATTTGAATCTTTGATAAATGGAAAACTTTAACAATTTTTTCAATTAATCTTAAAAATATTTAATTAAAATAAGTTTAAAAAAATTAAACAAAGTTATTATATAAATGTTATTATATTAATCTTAAGCTATAAAATAATAATAACAATAATAAATAAGAGGTATTATCTGTCATAATTTAATATATTTTATTAGTAATTTTTAAAATTTTATTAATTAAAATAATTAAGTTATTTTTTTTTAATTAGTTATTATAATAAAATTGAAAAAATAGGAAATTTTTTAATTTCTGATTTTTCAAGCTTATTATAACTTTAAATAAACAATAAATTTTTTTGAACTATATATATATATTTTAATTTTCTGATTAAAAAAATAATTTTTTAAAATTTATATTTTAATTTAATTATATTATAATTAAATAATAGCCATCAAAAGCCTTTAATTTTAAAATAAATAAAATTTTACCATAAATTTTTGAAAATTATTCAAAATTTATAAATAGCTTTTGATAATAAAATACTTTCTAAATTAACTATTTATTATTTAATAAATTATTTTAAAACTAGGAAAGAAACTATCTAAAGCCAATTAAAATCTATAAGACTAATTTCAACTATTACACTTTTAAATATAAATAAAGTAAAAAAATATATTAAAAAGCATCTTTTTATTTTAGCTAAAGAACTATTAATATATTTTAATATTAGTTATATAAATATACTATATATATTAAAATATAAATTTATATTAATTAATAAAAATATAAAATAAATATCTTATAATTTAGTTAAAACTTAAAAAAAACTAAAATAGTTATTATTAAAGAAAACTTACTAAGATATAGCTAAAAACCAAGGTTTTTATAATGAATTATTTTAATTAATAAATTTTAAATCCTTTTGTATAATTTTTGATTAAAGTATAAAATAAGATATTAAATTAAGTAAAATTAACTCCATTTATAAATTTTTTAAATTAGTATTTTATTAATCAATATATTTTAATTATTAAAATAAATCATAATAATTTATATTATTCTTATTTAATTTTTTAAGGAAAATCAATTAATAATAAGCTTTATATTGTTTTTTAAAAAAATAATTTTTAAATAATATTTTTAATATAGTTTAAAAATTCCTAATATTTTACAAAATAATTATAAAACATATATAGCTAATATTATAAAGAATTACCATATCTAATATATTTTTTAGATTATAACCTAGAAGATTATTATTATTTTAGGTAATTAAAAAACTAGATTATGAAAAAAGATATTTTTTGGATATATTTTATTAATATTAATATATTTAATTTTTTTAGAGCTTTCAAAATAAACTTAGAAATAATAAATATATAATAGAATTTATATTAATAAATATTATGATTAATAAAAATATAAATCAAAAGCTATAGTTTTAAGTATTTTAATTTATAAAATTAAAATATTCTAAGATTTAATATTAATTATTATTAATTTTCTTTTAATTTGATATCTCTAAGAATTAAATAATTCAATAATTTATTAATACTTGATATATATTAAATAAAAAACAAGTTTCTGAATTTAATCAAATTATATTTAATATTACATTAAATAAAACTTAATATAATCAAATTTATATTATTCTTTGAATAAAATTAAAATCTAGAATATATATAAATTTTGCTATAAATTGAAAATATAATACCAATTTATCATTTATAATTTAAAATTAATAAATATTAAATAACTTAATGAAATATATAATAGCTTAAAATAATAAATAATAATTTTTGATTATTGATAAATTTTTCTAAATATTAATATAATAATATAAGTCTGATATTGGAAATTTTATGATATTTATATATAAATAGAAATATAGTCATTTATTAATATTCACTATAGCATTGAAAAAAAAGGAATAAAAGATATATAACAATATAACCAAATATATTCAATATAATTTTTTAATTAGCATAATTCATTAAAATGTACCAATAGTCAAAAATTTTCATATTTTAACCTATTTTAGTAAAGATCAAGATTTGTAATGAAATTTCTTGACGATTATTATATTTTTGTTAGAATATGATATAAATTATAATAATCATTTTTTCCCAAAGTTAGAATATTTTACCTTTTAAACAAAAAATAAATATATTTCAATTGTTGATATTTAATTTTAATCATTAAAATCAATGGTTTTAATATCGATTAAGCTATTTATTATTCAAATATAAATAATTGATTATAAAAATCATAACTTTTTTAATTATAATTAAGTATTTGTTATATTTGATGATTATATTTTCAATCAAAATAATTACAAATTTTATACATTCTATTAAAGGCTGCTTGATTAAACAATTCAATGTGTAATTATTGATTTCCGCTCAAAAAATTAAAAAGAGGAATCCAAAATCTTAATTTATGGATAAATCATAGATGATTTCGTATTCTAATACCAATTTCATTATTGCTACATCAAAGTCTAAAACAATTTTTTAAATATAATTGCATAATTATTAAATTGATAAATTTTCTATTTCATTTCCAAAATAATCAGGTATTTATTTTTATCTGAAAAAACCAAATTTCAAATATTTTGGTTGAAAGAGATTTCACCTGATCCTCATTAAACTCAATATGCGTAATTATGAGGTTCTCATTCTAGAATTTTTAATGTTTCACAAATTCAATATATGGCATCATTCTCGAAAATTTCCATATTGTTTCACAAATCAGATTACTTGTTTTTATCCAACCTAATACATTGAAGCAAATTTCATAAAGCTTAAATTTTGTTAAGTTGATATTAAAAATATGTATATTAAACATTAAAGTGATATGTGATATTAAATAATAATATATTATTATTTAATCAAATATCAAGTGTTAAAGTGTTTTTTGTATATTAACAATATACTCTAGATATACTTCTGCATGATTTTGGTTTCAAATCATTAGTTTTGGCAGATATTAGTAGAATTGAATGATAATCCAAAATAAATATTATAATTTGCATCAAATATTTATTAAATTTATTTCCTAAAACTAAAAACTTTAATCATAACAATTCAGATTATTGTAAAGTTTATGTTGCCTCAAGTAACAACGACAGTCCGATCTCTACTACAGTTTTGATGAACGGAGTATCCAAATAGGCGAGCACTCTTTCCACCATATGGGGAGCAGCAGCTACAAACTGGGTATCCAAACGAACTCTAACCGCTTCATCGTATGGAGTTACTCTAGAATCTATTAGAGCTAAGTAAGACATTGTGTCCGGATCAACTTAACTAAAATTAAACACACTTTACATTAAATGAATAACCATTGGTTGTCTAATTTAATAGGAACCAATTTGTTATGTTTTATTAGTGAGCTTGTATAAGTTTTTATGGTCCTTAGTAGATTCATTCTTGAACAGGTTAGATGAATCTCATGCTAGTGGCTGTTGAAAACGATGCAAGGAAACTGACTAGATAGTATAGCCACCAATTCAAGGGAAACCTGAAAACTTACTGTCGATCAGTCACTCGGTTGATGACAGTTTAAATTAAATAATTTCAGATTTAAAATTACTCTATTTATAAAACGTCAACAATATCTATATTTTTTAAAAAATTGGCTTACTAATACTTGTTTGAAAATTAGTTCCATTAAAATAAAATCTTAATATGTAGATATTCCAAAATAATTTTTAAACAAATTTTCATGATTAAGTTTGTATCTACTTTTGAATAATTCTTTAAGATTTCATTTTAAAGTAATTATTTCAATTTGATCTCAAAAATATCAATAACAGGTAAATATGTTATTAAAGCAATAATTAAACAGTATTTCAGAATAATCTTTAAACTTGAAAAAATTGTTTTTGATCTAATTATTTATTAATAATTCATCAATATTTAAATTACTTTGAGAATTATTTAACATTATAATGTATTTGATTCAATGTCATAAAATTGAATAAACTTGAATATACAGTGTATATTCAATATTTACTATGCTTCATTTTTTAAATGATTATATATTTATATAGATAAAAGTTAAAAAGCTTGATATTTTTAGAATTAATGAAACTTGAATGCTTTGAAATCTCACTATAAATTTGTATTTGAATTTATTTAAGAAAATATTCTCAAAAAGTCCATAAGGAGTTATTAATTAAACCTGAAAATGTGAAAGATATTTTGGAAAGATATTGTAAAAATAGATAATGAATATATTTTTCATTTCAGATGGAATTCATATTGATTGAATGAATAAAACATTTTTGCCCTTATTTGTTGAATTTCATGTTATTAAAAAAGTTTTTGAAAATTATTACTCTGTATTTTTAATAATCAGAATTTTTTGTGATTAAAAATAAATAAAAATTTTAATATATAATATATAAAAATAAATATATAATATAAATTTAATAGTCTCTTTTATTATTAATAACTTTTTACTATACTTTTAGCAAACTTCTAACACTTAAAAAACAATTCTTTTTATTAAAGACTAAAATTTGATGTTTCACAAACCAATTAAATTTTCCTGCAGAAATTTTCTTTCCTACAAGCTGGTTTT
Organism: Conidiobolus incongruus B7586; assembly: GCA_000697335.1. Taxonomy (NCBI): domain Eukaryota; kingdom Fungi; phylum Entomophthoromycota; class Entomophthoromycetes; order Entomophthorales; family Conidiobolaceae; genus Conidiobolus; species Conidiobolus incongruus. Next base: position 13,480 of record JNEM01015852.1, read on the forward strand.
TTAATTGCTTAAAGCAATTATAATCACATAGGTTATAATCAAAGGAATATACTAGATGTGGTAGTTTTTTCCAGTTATTTTTAATTAGAAAGTTTTTTACAGCTTTAGATTTATGTATTTTGCAATTATCATGCAAAATAAAAGGTTTTCTTAAATTATATTGAGAACACCAATTAAAAATACTTTTATTTAAAAAAGCAATATATAGTTTACTATTAATTGATTTTCTTTCAGGAACTAAATAAGAATAGCATATACTATTATAATCTATTATAATAATTAACATTCACTTATTAACAAAATGTTTATTTAAAGGTATTTTAGAAAAGGTTGATTTAGCTTAATCTAACATCTTGATTTGTGTTTTAATAAAGGATTATACATAAAAATCTAAGATTCATCAATTGTAATTATTTGCTGTAAAAGTCTAGGCTTCTAGTAATATTTCAATAGGTTTTATTTAACAATAGCTACTCTAGTTTTTTTAAGCTTTAGTTAAATTATAAGGTACCTATTTTACATTTTTATTTATTAATATTAGTTTAAACTTTAAAATATATAAAATACTTGTAAGACTAATATTAAAGTGCTTAGATAATTCTCTAGCTAAAATAAAAAGGTGCTTTTCAATATATTTTT